>JANIJG010009055.1:0-42614 GCA_024611175.1 Megaceryle torquata | reverse complement strand
AGGGGGGGGGGGCGCCCAAACAAGGCCGACCCCCCCCCCCCCCCCCCCCCCCCCCCCAAATTACACAGAGTGATGGCAGAGCTTAGCTGCCAGTGTCTGATATGGTATCTCATTACCCAAGCTGTCCTCCCACCTGTATTTTATCTGATTGCAGATCTTAGTCATATAATCAATGAATAAATAGTCTGAATGGAAGTTTGAGCAGTGGGAGGAAGCATTATGGGGGGGTGCCATGGATCCACCAATACTCTGCTTCTATGCTCATTTGTTCTGTGGCTGTGCATGCACCTTGCTGAACCATTCAGTAAAACAAAAGGGAAATGCAGAGCAAAACAGCCAGGCCAAAACCAGCAGTGGGTACTGCAGCAGCACAAAACCTGAGGCAAGTGTCTTCCCTTGGGACGGTCACGTGTTCCACAACAAGAGATTTGGGTCTTGTCACCAGATCTGGTGCAGTCAAATGCTGTTGTGGGGCAAACAAACAAGTTTGCCTGCCTCTGTTAACATAGATGTCCCACACAGCAAGGAAGAGCATGTCAGGTAGCTTTAATCAGGTTAACTCACATAACAAAGATGTCCAGCTTCAAGGACTGGGAACTCCATGGATGAGAATTTACCCTGTTCCTTGGCTGGGTCAATTAACTATTCAGCACTCCATGTTAATGTAGCATGATGTTTCTGGTACCCAAACTAGCTCATTTCAGCACTTACATAAACACAGTTTCCAAAACAAATGAACATATTTTATTTTTCTGCAGTCAGGCACAGATTTACAGGGGAAGAAGGTTTATATCTCCATAATTCATAGACAGAGAAGGCACAGGGACAAAATCTTCCATCCACAACTTGGTGGAAAAGGCAGCATTTGCATGTTCTGACAGTGTAGGATTGTACAAATTATTATTATAAATTCTGCCCCCAAAAAGGTTGCAAGATCCAGCTACCCATGTCTCTTGGCCCTATTCCCAAGGTATGGGAAAACACAGTCCCTGGAGTTCATTGGTTAAGCATCTCAGAATTTAAGGTAGAGCATAAAAAGGGGAAAGTGACATGAATAACAGACAAGGAATGAGCTGAACTTTACATGGGTATTTTGTGTAGTATAAACCAATAGAGACTCTTAAATGTACAGTGCTAAGGGTCTAAAGTGTTACGAGAAGTAATTATGAGTTTTAAAGTTATTTTTTTTATTTTATAGTCTTTTTAAAGCAAATTATTTTAAATTTAGTGTATTCTTTATTACAGAATATTACAACTAGAGTAGGCAGCTACTTTAGTTGTTTCTGAGATATTTGGGTATTTTACCATCCCAGATACTCTTATTTATGTCTGACTAAAGATAGGATGAAATGTGCATTGAGCCATTGAGCCCTGGTTTTTATCAGATTGCAGCTCAGCAGCATCTTAGGAGCTTCCACTGCCCAAGATTTACTTTTCTTTTCTTTTCTTTTTTTTTTTTTTTTTTTTTTATGGAAAGGAGATAAAAATGACTAATCATCTGTGAATTGTATATTACTGCTTGTGGGAGGAAGCATGGTTTGAAGATCATCACAAATTAATGTTTGTGATTTGCATGTGCCAAGATCCCTACCAGAAAAGCTTACCTCTCAAGTGTGGTTCTGGATGGATTTCTTTAAAAATAGCTTTGCAGAACTTCTGGCTTGTGGATTGTTCATTGATTGGATTGATTCAGGCCCAGATTTACAGTGGTTAGTCAAAAGGGTGATTTTCCAAATGAGTTGATTACACCACAGCAAAACTCATCCTGGAGATTCTTAAATTATTTTAAAATGGATGTACCTCAATTTGGCTTAAGAAGGTGCCTTACCAGTTGAAAATAAATTAATAAGCCCAGACTAAAGTATCTGACTAACATTGTACAGTTTCTTTTAACTGGAATTTTGGGCTAGAGTATAATTATTTTCAAATATAATGATCTTGAGTATTGCCAACATGACAGAAACATTTATGAAGTGGATGGGAAGAGTCTGTAGGAATCTGCATACCTGTGGCAAAATGCATCACTGTATCAATGTTGCTAGGGAATAGTGCAGCCAGAATTCATCAATGAAAAAACACATTTCTCCCATTTTGAGGGTGTGAAGGCTGGGAGCTGGGGCATAATGAGGGAGATGAGTCTTAGTCCTGTCCTCACTCTGAGTCAGAGTCTCTTGCTCCTCCAGAGAGAAGGTATTGATGGGTTTTGGGGAGACAGAACCTCCCCTCTCCTATAATGTTTTTCCTGGACTTCTAAGTAGAAAGGAAATCCTCTGGGCTGGCAGTGTCCATGGGGAATGGAGGTTAAGCCACCAGGACAAGTGGGGGAAGATTCACTTTCTGATGCTGAGAGAGTTAAAACATCATGGTCATGATGGTGGTGATCCTAAGCTCTTCAGTAAAAGAGCTGGAGAGCAACAAAACAGCAGATCCGGGGGCAGAAATAACAGTGCTAAAAAGCCACTTTGCAGCTTGCCATTTCAGAAATCTTGTAGACAGAATTTAGTTTTCAATGGATAGTAAGCAGAGCCACTAGGGTAAGTGCACACATGAAACTGGCCTGCATGAGCACTTGTTTTTGCTCTTGCACAGGTGAGAGGACACAGTCACACTTCATTGCCCCCAAGGCTACCAAAGCCATCAGGTCTGGTGCAAGCATTGACACAGCAGCACCAGGGTACCATGTTCCTCTGTCCCCTGGGTCCCCATGGCAGCCAGAATGGGGAAAAGCACCTGTCTCCCTGGACCTCCCAACCACGGTGGTAGGTTTAAATCATGCTCTGGTCTGAAAAACAGGTTGAGTTATTGCCCTGCTTTTTTTCTGTGGGTGAGCAATGTGTACCCCTTTTTACCCTTGTTATCCCCTCTCCCACTTCTCGTCCACTTCTTTTCACCAGCCTTGACCTTCTCTATCTCCATCCCAGTCTCCTGCCAGATAGACAGCCCTGGCCAAATTTCCTCCTCCTCAGTCCTAGCTTTCAACATCCATACCCAAATCTGGTATTTCTGATACAGTTACATAGGCAAGCTCAGCTTTACATGCAGTTACTAATGTGGTGACTGAGGTGCTGTGGGTCTTGCAAGCTTGTGCTCCCAAAAAGTCCCCAGAACTCTCCTCCACTTACCTGTGAATGTTGGTCATTCCTCCCTTACTCCATCTCAAGCACCTGCAAAACCCAGCCATCCTTTTTGGGCACCATCTGTGAACTTTATCAGATGACTGTGCTGGTATCTGTCACATTCAGCAATTTCTCATGTCATGCCCAGCAGTGTTATCTGTGCTCTTCACTCAGACCATCCTCTGGCCAGGACTGAGTGGGGTTCTTCCCACAGCCCTAGTAATCCTCGTTACACAAACACACCGGAGAACTGGCTGCAGGCCATTATATCCTTGATTACAACATACTGCATTCTGGTTGTTTTTGTGAGGGTGAATACATGTATGAATGTTAGTTGGATACCCACAGATACAAATACATGAACAGCTATGCCTCCACATGACTTGCTTTGTGTTGTGTTCCTCTGACCTGTCTTTCCATCGTGCTGCTCTGTTCACTGGTGTGCATAGGGAAAACCTAACTTGAAGGTCAAATTCATGGCTCAGTTCACACAAACTTCGTAGCAATTTAATTCTCTGCCACATTCAGTCTGTGTAGAAAAAAAGGTCACATCCAAGAGTCTGAACCCCAGAACGCAGACAGGAATTTCTCAAAGACAGGTTCTTACAAAATTTCAGATCTCACACGAAAATAGACATGTCATTTATTGTCCTACCACAGTTTACACAGTTGTAAGGCAACCTCGACCTGCCTTCTTATAGTTTGCCTTCATTTTGCCTACAATACAGCTGGCATCACAATCACATAGTGTGAGTGTGAATATGAGCTGCCTGGTGACAGGAAGTTTTTATTTTGCTGACAGTCCTACCGCAGATTAGTGTGATTCTGACCATCTCCACTTTCTCAGCTTCTGGGTACTGCTTTTCCCAATGTGATATGTTACCAGCAGCATCAGTGCCTATATAAATTGCAGTCAATTAAGACTGCTGCCATAACATGACCTCTACAACACTGAGATCTTCAGAAGCCCAAAGCAACACCAACATGCTTGGAAACCTATAATCTTTTATTAAAGTCAGCTCTATCAGCTGGCTACCAAGAAGCCTTGAAGTCCAAGAAGATATGTTGACTTTACAAGAGCAGGATGATCTAGAAAGTTGCAAGATCTTGCAAAATAAATTTGAAGTTAATGGTTTGAATTTCAGTGCTTTGTATATGAACCTGGAAGAGAAAACCTCTTTGAGATAAAAGTATTGGAAGTTTAGCTTCTTTCCATAGTTTGAAAGATTAACATTATCGTGAATGTGCTAAGTCGTATTTTCCATAAGCTAACCACCTGTCTCATGAAGCACACCACAGATTCTTGCCCTTCACAGCTACCATCATGTAAATATTGAATGTGAAAAACACTCAGACCAATTCAGGGTTTAACAAAGTCAAATTGATTTAATGACTTTGATTTATTTTTTTACAAAAATGTATTATTTGCCCACTGCTGTTATAGCTTAGAGGCAATGTAAAACTGTGGATGTAATGGAAGTAACCTGCCCAGTTTCCCTTGTTCTCCCCAAGTGATGTTACTCCATTTCTTATGAAATGGTAAAAATTGCAGTGGCCAAGGAGTGGGAGTCAGGCTGTCCACCAGAAATTCAGAGTATTCTGCTACAGAGTGGTCCTCTGCTGAGATGATGGAGAAATTTTCTGTCAGGAGCAGACATGGACATTGCCATTTCTCAGCCTACAGCTGTCCAGTTGCTTTTAAGGCACAATTAATCATCCTCTTCCCCCTTCCCTTCTCCCAGACAGCACTGAACGCCATTACTGATAACCAGCTAATATGAACCACAATTGATTCCTGTTTGGAGGAACCCAGATGAGTTTCCTTCACCAAATCAGTAAAAATAGTCTATGTGTGTAAAATTCACTGTATGAAATGACTGATAGCCTGAAGGGATACAACTGCAAAGTGTAAACATAGTGGTGCTCTTAGGGAGTATAATTTAAATATGATAGCTATGCTATTAATATCTTTTTCAAGAAGTCACTTATAAGTGACTATATTACTATAGTGATAGCAATGCAATACATAGTAATAGTACACAAGTGATAGAGATACTGGAAACCAGCTATTTATTGACTAGAGATAGAAAAATTCTTCTTGTTAACATACACGGCTTTTTCACTGGATCCTTTGTAGCTCATACCTCTACATATGTTTGTCATAAATGACCTAACACCTAGATTCTAAATTTTCCAGTGCTGTGTTTTCATGAAACCAAATCTCAGAGCCCCTGTGCCCCTTCCCCAGTGCCCCAGAACTGGTACTTGTCCCAGTCATGCCAGCCCTCTGTTTCACACAGCCTCAGCTGAGAAACAAATCATGGTGGTGCCCTGGACAGACCAGAAAATGAGTGTGAAGAATATGAAGCTGCATTAGTTCCCCAAGCTAATCCTAAACAACTGATGGGAACCCCTTACACTGGGATTACCCCAGCAGGCGTTGTGTTCCTGAACCACAGCCTGTGTTCTTTTGTTCTGTTTTGGACTAGATCATCCCTGACTCTGCTCAGGGGCTGATAGGTATCACCAAAGACACAGACAGCACACAAATAATCAAAATACAAGAACCACAAAATATATGATGACAACCACACTTGCATTTTTAAAGATTAATGATAAGTAGCATCTAAGTCCTGGTTTGTATTAATAAGCAAGGTCAATCACTGACATCTTCAAGCAAATCAGTTTCCAGTTTAAAAACCCATCTCTTTTCTCAGCCAAAACATTTCATATAGGTACCTTCTAATTCAAAAACAGAGAGACAAAAACTGGACCAGCAAGGACAGTGAGGGGCAGCCTGGGGCACAGGCACTGCAGGAGGTTGGACATGGGCCCTGGCCGAGCTGGGCTGGAGGTAGAGACTGAGATGGCAGCAGCGGGTCAGGGGAGCCCCAGGATTGTCTAGCATAGGAGATCAGGTGAACAGCAAGGGCTTTGGGAGGCAGCAGTTGGGATTAGATCATATAGAAAGAAGGATGGCTTGGAATGGGGAGCAGCAAGAGGAAATAGCAGGAGAAAGGAAATGGCCACAATGAATATTACTAATTAATGTTATAATGCCACTGTGTGTCCTCATAATGTGGGTAAGGGGTGACAAGAGGCACACAAGAGACTTAAGCCCCAGAGCCTGACATGTCCAAAGTTTTCACCATTTAAATATACTTCCTTAATAATGTTGGCTTAATACAGTTCTTCTATGTGGTATTCATATTGCCTGAATTGCTAATGGCTCATTTCCTATAAGAAGTATGGGAATTTAAAACAAGTATCCCCTCAGTGATGGGTTTTGACATGAAGCAATGGGCCTGGCTGGTCTGAGGTACCTACAGGCTGGTGTTCTGGAGGGAAGATGCTTTTTTACTTTTTATCCTGTCTTCAATTATTGTAATGGTTTTCCGAGGAAAAAATGCTGTCTCTGCTGAGCAGTGAACAGATTTAAACAACCAGTCTCCCCTGTGTGATCAGCACCATCCTTTGTACTAACAGAAACCTAGTGCTTGGGTCTGATAAAGTGTGATAGGGTTTGTTTAAAGGCAAATTGAGTAAAGAAAGGAAGAATTTCTTTTTGAGAGTTTCCTTGTGGTGCAGAGAGCAGGTAGAGCTCAGCAAGGATTTCCCCGGGGCTATGTTGGTGTGAAAAGCCATTTGGGGAGAAAACCACAGCAATTCAATTCCTACTGGATTAAAGATGCATATAGGCAATGCTCAGCAGAGAGAGCAGCTCAGAAGAGAGAGCAGATCAGCAGGGGCCATGAAACTTCAGGGCTCAGAGAAGTGAAACATAAGCAGAAAGAAGTGCTGCTTAGATCATAGAAGGAGGAGGAGCTGTCTTCTGCATGAACCACTTCAAAGGTGGTTATGGAGGATGTATGAATCCCATTATGTCGTCCAGTACCTTTGAGTGTGCTTGTGGGCCATGGGGTACTTGCTAGGTGCTGATGCTGAGGAAAGTGTATGGATTCCAACTGCTTCTGTTCCATGCTCCAGGACTGCAGAAGTAGAAAAAGCCCCTTTGCTTTATCATGTCAAAGCATCAGACATAATCAGGGTGCCGACTGATGAAATCAAGATCTCGCCTAACAGAGAAGACTCCCATGAACAATTTGTGAGGAAGGTTTGAGCTGAAGTTTTGGCTTTAGGCTTAAACAACCAAATTGGCATTTCCAATGAAGTAACTACCTGAAGACTGATGGATGAATTTCCATCTGACTTGTCCAGTCTATTCTTAATAAGCTGGCCTGATATTTTTCCAAGGCAATTCATACTTTAAAGCAGTTTCTGAAAAGTGTAGTTCAGGGGACGCTTCTGCTGTTCCTTGGGTAGAATTTAAAACTCAAATTTTGCTAACCCAGAGTCTACAATGATACAGATCTGCTTTCCTAGTGCCTATCTGCAAATAACATGTTTTTTTCTGAAGTTTCTATTTTTGATTGTTCCTCATTCAGCTCATTCAGAAGATGGCACTCCAGTTTCTGAATAAGAGCATACGTACACAGAGCTAAGCAGCTGCTTAGTTTTAAATTCATAATTCCTTATTCAAATTCTTAATTCCTCATTAGCTTGCCTGTGCAAACTCTCTGAGAGCCTAATCCAAGTCCCACTGGTGTTAGTGAGAATGGGTTTTACCTCTCAAATTTAGCCATCTAAAAATCACGCATGTATTCTAAATACAACTCTGGTGGAGCCACTCGTAGTCAAATTAGAGAAAGATCAGCATTTCCAGGATGTGATTCACACCATCTGCCTTAAAGACTTGTCTTGAGAGGGGACAAGTGTGTTTCTGGCAGCCACTATCTCATTTCTTTGTCTGTCAAGGAAGCCTAGACAACTCCTTACTTTTCAATAAGTGAAGCCAGGGAAAGGAATCTATCAGTTTATTTCCATGGAAAAGGATTCAGACTTTCCGTTTTCTACATATTTTATGCCAAGATAAATTACAAATACGTGAGCAAGGCCCCAGAGGGTATCCCAAGCTGCATCTCACAGACTGCTAACTCTGGCTTCAGTCAGCATCTGGGTTGTATGGAAAAGACACATGAACTCCTGAAACAAAATTAAACCTTTTTAAAAAATTATCTTTTGAACCTTGCATCATACTGGACTGCCTGACAGGGAGCACAATTTTATAAAAATCTCAAAGCAAAGGCAAAAGCTTTTTGTCTGTCTCCTCTAAAGACACACACAGTGGGATATGTGAAATGCCAGGTATAATTAGACAAAACTATATAAGCTCTTAACAACACTAATGTGCTGTGTAAAGCTAAGCATTTGCCATAACTCTTTAAACATTGTTTGAAAGCTGCATGTTAAAGGTAACCTGAGTAATTTTTAAGTACAGTTTTGAAGATATTAAGATATTAAGACACAGATATGAAAAAGCAGAATAGAAAGCTATGAAGTGCTGGCATGCCTTCACTGAGATAGGCTGCTCTTTATTTTTTTTCCCCAAGGTGTTATATAGAAGAAAGTGATCTCTCTTATATAGTAATTAAAATGGAAAGGCAAATTTCCCCAGCATTTCATCTGCTGGAGCCCATTTAACAAGCAGGAAAGGACTTGCTCCTAGTATCAGTACTTCACAGAAATCATAGAAGTGTTTGTTGTAAGGGACCTCTAGAGGTCCCTTGGTCCAGCCTCCCACTTTAAGTGAGATCTCCGAGACCAAAGGAGAAATAACCAGTTCACATCAGCAGGAAATCTGGCCCAAAGAACCCTTTGCTTTGGGGAAGAAAAATAAATGAACTATGAATGCAGAGAGAAAGAAGGAGAAAAGGCAAGAGAGGAGAAGAAGAAAAAGAAAAACATCAACATTTTTATTAGAGGTGGTAATATTAGAAACCTAGGGCTTTTTGCCAAAAGGTGGGATTTTTCTAGGTTCACTAACAGATGTGTTTTTATCTTCTAGGAAAACAATGAACAGGAGGAAATCTGGAAGGTTTTTCCTGCTCTTGTTGAATACGGCATTTAAAAAAATAAAATAAAAATTGCATCTGGATCATCTCTTTCCCTTCTTCAAATGGGTAACTTCTGAACCTGGAACTCTTTCTACCTGAAGCACCAATTTCTTCTTTCACTGCGCATCCTGGAGGGAAAAATGAATTTCACAAATTGTACGACTGAAGCCAATTTGGCTGCAAAGCCCAAAACAGTAACTGAAAAGATGCTCGTTACCCTGACCTTGGCCACAATCACAACCTTGACTATGCTGCTGAATTCTGCTGTAATTGCAGCAATCTCCACAACCAAGAAGCTCCACCAGCCAGCAAATTATTTAATATGTTCACTAGCTGTGACAGATCTCCTTGTTGCTGTTCTCGTCATGCCCTTGAGCATCACTTATATAATGATAGATAAATGGACCTTGGGATACTTCATTTGTGAGATCTGGCTTAGTGTCGACATGACCTGTTGCACGTGTTCAATCCTTCATCTGTGTGTCATTGCTCTGGACAGGTACTGGGCAATCACAGATGCTATTGAATATGCCAGGAAAAGAACAGCAAAAAGGGCTGGGCTGATGATAGTCACAGTTTGGACTATCTCCATTTTCATATCAATGCCCCCTTTGTTCTGGAGAAATCACCACAGTGTCAGTATTCCCAGTGAGTGTCGCATTCAGCACGATCATGTCATCTACACTGTTTATTCCACATTCGGGGCATTTTATATCCCATTGACTTTGATTCTGATCCTGTACTACAGAATTTACCATGCTGCAAAGAGCCTTTACCAAAAGCGGGGTTCGAGCCGCCACCTCAGCAACAGGAGCACTGACAGCCAAAACTCCTTTGCCAGCTGCAAGCTCACACAGACGTTCTGCGTCTCAGACTTCTCCACGTCCGACCCAACCATGGAGTTCGATAAGATCAACACGTCTGTGAGGATCCCTCCTTTTGAGAATGACCTAGACCTGGCTGGCGACCGGCAGCAGATCTCCACGACACGGGAACGAAAGGCTGCTCGCATTCTGGGGCTGATTTTGGGTGCTTTCATTTTGTCCTGGTTGCCCTTTTTCATCAAGGAGTTGCTTGTGGGCCTCCATGTTTGCACTGTCTCTCCAGAAGTAGCGGACTTCTTGACCTGGCTTGGATATGTCAACTCCCTTATCAACCCTTTGCTGTATACTAGCTTTAATGAAGATTTCAAGCTGGCCTTTAGAAAGCTCATCAGGTGTCGAGAGCATACTTAAATGTACTGGGAGATGATAATGATGATGACATGACTCCTGGCCTTAAAAATAAGAGAAATAATTTGACTCTGTCATCATTTCCCTTGATAAAGGGGATTTTTGTGTTTGCCTATTTGCTTGACTTATATTTAGCCTGTAATTCATTCTGCCTTTTTTTACCTTTAGTGATATTCATGGTAAAGAGTTTGAAATAACTTTGTTCTACAAAGGAACAGATTTTTTATCAGTGAAACAACAACAAAAAAAAGAAACTATGAGATACTCACGTTTAAGGCTTTTTGTGTAATCAATGATTTGAGAAGCATATGATACTCACTTTTATACTTTTTTCATTTAAGAATCAAATATCTAAATTATCATGCACTGTAGTAATATAAAAGCTTATAAACTTAACCCCATAAATACATACTCAAAAATTAATAAAAACTTCATGGTCATGACAACTAAACAGCAAATCTTTACTGTGGCATTCTGAGAAAACTGTAACAGCCATTTAGAAGGAAAACAACCACCTTTTCCAGTTTGGGGTGAGGTAGAATAAACCATTCCTTTCTTCAGGAATACAGTTCCAAAACAAAAAGCAATGTTCAGTTCATTCCATCTAAAGATGGATCCCATTTTGTACTCCAGAGTAATTATTTAAATGGCGCTTTTTTTGTGTGTGTGTAGGGTTCCAAATTTATGCTTATAGTATTGGGCAGACACTTGTGCAGTTTGTTTGGCAATTGAGAGGACACAGCTAGCAAGCAGCCTTGTAAAACCTTGTAAAACCAGCTGCATATCTGACTGGTTACTTTTTTAATACCACCAACCATATTTCTTTAGGGCTCTGGTCTTGTGTCTTGGTCAGTTCTGGGGTGACAATATTCACTTGTGCCACACTTCATCTGGAGCTTGTGGTGCACAACCCTATGAATCAATTGATCCTACCCCACAGTTTTAAACAACTGGATACCTTCTCAGCAGGCCAGAGATGTTAAAGGTAACCTGAGTAATTTTTAAATACTGTTTCCAAGATATTAATAAAGACACGGATATGAAAAAGCAGACTAGAAAGCTATGAAATGCTGGCATGCCTTCACTGAGATAGGCTGCTCTCTATTTTATTTTTTTTTCCCAATTTTCTGATACAGAAATTAAGAAGCATCATCTAAGACCAAATTATTTTCTGTTTTAACAGCAGTAAAAAAAATTAAAAATAAAAATTAGGGAACATAATTAGGGAACATCTGTTTTACTGTCATCTTACAATTCATAATGTCATTCTTGCCAGCTTAACCTATGATCAGGTTCTTTTACAGGTTTTCTTTTTCTAGGAGTCCTTCACAGAGTCTTGAGAGACAGGCAAAGGGTTCTTCATATCCTGTCTTCTGTGCTCATGAAAGTTAAATGTTCTGGTTCAGATATTGTGTAAATCAGTCTAGGAAGAGGCAAAATCAAAGCCGAGAATCTGGTAGCGTTCATTAGTGACTCCTAAGCACTGTTTAAATACTGATTACTTACCTTGCACCATCATTTTCTTCCCTGACCATTTTTCTGGACAAATTCTTTTTGAATTATACTGATATACCACATAGAAAACATAACATACATCAACCTGAGATGCAATAACAGTGAACTATAGCATGGGCAGCTTCAAATCCATCAAACCAAATATTAGAGGTAGCAAAAGTGTTGTAACAGCACTGAAAGCCATCTCTGAAAAATGTTTTGAAAATTTACAAGATGACAATCATTTTTCTTATCAAGAGTCAAGGAAGTGTAAGTAACATGTGAGTAATAAACTCCAGATGGAGCTGAGAAATGACATCCTTATTTCTCAGAGAAAGCATTCAGTTGGAAAGATGCAGTGCCACAAGTTAAGTTTAAATCAAGTTTGAAGGTGACAAAAGTGTGACCTACTGCTTACCCACATGCAGAAGGATTCTGCTTTTAGTACTCCAAGTTTTCCATGACCGAGTATAGGAGGTTTATCTCTAGATGCCCTGCCCCTTTGAAGCTGTTGTCACAGCTGCCTCCTCCAACTGTCTTTAGGTTCCCTACTATCTAACATTAATATCTAAAAAGGAGAAAATAATCACAGCCACTGAAAATGTCTTCTAGTGAGCAAGCCCAGAGAGCCATTATGGTTTCTCCTTTTGGCAGCCTGTTGAAGGTGGGAAGTCTTGATTAAATCTGGAAAGAGTGGCCTGACCTCGCCTATCTGTAACACTTACAAAGCAGCTCCCCAGAGTATATATGCCATTAGGAAAAAAATAACTGGGAATTAAAATTAAAAATGGTATTTGTAAGAACTGATTAGAACTTTTTTTTTTTTTTTTTTTTTTTTTTTTAATTTTGGCAAGTTCAATAGAAATTATTAATAAAGAACAGGAATTGTGCATAATTTTCTCAAAAAAGGTGACTGCTGCAGGGAAGGCAGCTGTTGCTAGAAGGGAGTAGGTTTTGGTCTCTCTTGGGCAGTTTGATGCTCTGCTACAAGGATGCCCAGCTACAGTAATGACCAGAAAGTGAAAAGCAAATGTGAAGGCTACCCCAGCAGACAGTTTGAGTCATCCTGAGGCACTTAGCTAAGATAAGGCAGAAGCTGCACTCCAGCCAGCTTCTTTGGGGCTATCTCTGGGTCTTGGGTTTAGCCACAGGGTGGGATTCACAGGGGTCTTTACTAGGAGAAGGGGAGAGATGGGAGTGACAGTGCCAGTGAGAAGTATTTCATAGGGTAAAACCAACAAAATATGATAGGCTGCGAGCTCTGACTGCTGCTCCTAAATTCACATCATCACAGAGAATAATTTATGTTGGAAGGGATTTCTGGAGGCAAACTTGTCCAACCCCCACTAACATCAACCCTCAAAGTGGGACCTACAGCTAGACACTGCTGCTGGCATGCAGTGTGCAGTCATATTTCTCATGCAAAAGTAATGGCTCAGTTAACTCTGTCACCTATACTGATGCTTGTATAAAGCCACAAGTATGGCTGAAGGACCAGAAATGGTGAACACAACCTCCATGCAGCTGTTGTAGGTAGGTAAAATATTTCAGAGATAGGTACAATAGCTGTAAAATACAGGAGCTGCATCATATTAATGTCTACTAATGTCTTTCTTTTAGCATCTGATCACCACTACTTCCATTCAAACTACCAACCAGGTTAAGGACTGTATTAAATTTTAATATTTAGAGGTAATTAACAGGAAAAAACAGATGGATGGCTAATTTTCATGTTTCCCTGTTAAATAAAGATTCACCATTCACTGCCAGCTGACTCCTGCTTTTCTAATTAAGTCATTAGTTAAACACAGAGATATGTTTTCCAACAAATGCCACTAGACTGATGAAGATGTCCTGTATATTTTCCCTGAGCTCAGACTCAAAGTCAGGAACAACTTAAAGGGTTGGTTACTTAAAACAATTTAACTCAATCGGAAATTACCTGTCATCTAATGGAAAAAAATATTTTGCTAGTGTGGTATCATTGTGTGGGAACTTCAGTTTTTTTCTGTGTTAAGTATTTGCTTATTTTACAGAGGGTGTGGAGATATTTCCTGAGCTTTGACTTCCTGTCCATGGCAACTCCCCATTCATACCTATCTGGATCAGGCCCAGCCACACCACACTCTGCAATGGAAGCACTTCCCAGCACGCTCTTAATGATGTATGGAAGACCTTCAGCTTACATCCACCTTCAATACCTTCTGTAAACCATCTTTCATCCTCAAAGTCTTATTTTCCCTAATGTTCCCCTTGCACAGTTGCCTTCCTATCTTTCTTCCTATATTTCTTGAAAGGTTTTTCCTCCCCTCTCCTGCCCTCTGCACAGCAAGGTTCATACAGACCTGCCTCATCACTTCTACGTATCTTCTCTGGTGCTTTTTCCCCCTATATTTACACCTGCAACTCACCATCCTGCCTTTGAGGTTCTGATTCTCTCTAATCCCTAAATTTATTGTGGTTCTACTAGAGCAAGCCCCCACTCTCTCCCCATCTCAGAACTATTATCAGGACTCCCATGACTGTGGATGTTCAAGTCTGTCAGGTTTTACTCTCTTGTACGTGTGTCCAGAACATATGCAGAAGTTGTTTGTTCTATGTAAGCAGTCAGTGCTTTGGAGTGAGTTCATACGTCAGTAGCCCTGAAGACTGCACCCATCAACCAGTTGGCATTGCCAAAAGACATACTTTTCCAATGCTATTTTACTTGCTATTTTTGTGTTGTCACCCTCCTTCTGTACTCTATCATTATTGTTCCCTTTCTATCATATTAAAACTGACCGTCATATTATCATTTTAGGGACCTATATCTTCATTTTCAGGGATCTATACCTGCACAGGTAGCTCAGGATGCACTCAGCTCCTGCTCTCCTGCCTGTGCCAACCCCAGCTTTCTTTTCTGCAAGCTTTATCTTCACCACCTTCATGCAGTGTAATGTCTCTCCCATTTCTTGCTTCTGATGTTTCTTTCCTTCTCAAACCCACTTCTAAGATGACTCCTGAAAGTAAAACAGTCAACATGTGCAGTGGAGGAATTACTTTGCATGTATCTTGTGTGTCTGTCCTTTTTCTCTGTCTTTCCCACACAGATCACATCATCTCCTGAGATGAGCTATCTATCCCTAGGGCACAGCACATCTGTGTTAAGCGCTGTGTATGTCCTGAGACAGGTAGATTTGTCTCATCTGCATCCCTTTAAAGCTGGGGGATCCCCCTCACAATGATGTACCAAGCTATTCACAGCACATGAGATAATTTTGTTGATCTTTCTGAATGGAGATAGATTATGAGATTGAACTTTTGAAAAGGGCTTAAAACAAAGTCCCTGTTTCACCAGTTTACATAAAAGGCTGCCACTATTCAGACCTCACTGCCATGTACCTGAGCTGTCAGTTTTCCATAATGATCACTTCTCATTTCTCTGTACTGCCAACAGACTCTGTCCTTTGCAAGTACCAGGAGGGACCAAACAAAACCGAACAAACAAAAAGTGGCTTTATCTGGGACAAGATAAAAAAAAGAATAAGGGAATCTTTTATAAGGACTCTATTTCTATTCCTCTGTTCTCAGCCCCAGTTATCAAAAAGTAAAGAGCATTACGGTGTTGAGAGGAAATAGAGGCTTCCACCACAACTGCAGAAATTGTCCTTGTGCCTGCATATCAACCGTTGCAAGCATCAATAATAGACAAGTTGGTTTATGTTTATCTTTTACACGCCCAAATGTTTTGTATGAAGTTTTATCTTAAATTACTTTATTGTTGAAGTGGACACAGTAAATATTGTGCTATCTATTACTGGTCTCCCAAAAGTATTACAAGATGTATTTCTAGAACTCTTCAGGCTATAAAGTTTTTAGAAGTGATAGGCCAGGAAGGAGAGGCAGTGGAGTTGCCCGTATGTTAGGGGGTGCTTTGATTGTCTTGAGCATAATGATGGTGAGGATAGTGTTGAGTGTTTGTGGGTAAGAATCAGGGAGAAGGCCAATAAGGCAGATATCATGGTGGGAGTCTGTTTTAGACCATTCAGCTGGGATCAAGAAGCAAACAAAAAATTCTATAAGCAGCTGGGAGAAGTCTCACAGTCACTACAACTTGTTCTCACAGGGGACTTCGATTTGCCAGATGTCTGCTGGAAATACAATACAGCAGAGAGGAAACAGTCTAGGAGGTTCCTGGAGTGTGTGGAAGATATTTTCCTGATACAGCTGGTGAGAGAGCAAACTAAGGAAGGCTCCCTGCTAGACCTGTTGTTCACATCACTTGTGGGTGATGTGAAGGTTGGAGGCCATCTTGGGCATAGTGATCATGAAATGGTAGAGTTCTCAATTTTGAGAGAAGGAAGCAGAGGGGTCCGTATAACTGCCATCATGGACTTGTGGAGGGCAGATTTTAACCTATTTAGGAGGCTGATTGACTGAGTCCCTTGGGAGGCAGTCCTGAAGGGCAAAGAAGTCCTGGAAAGCTTGGACTCTCTATTCTATATGTTATGCTGTGTACTGAAAATTGCCAACATTACTCCCTTCCCCCCTGCCACTGACAGGGCATTTTTACTTTTTCATTAATTCCATGTAGGTGATCATACATAGATGATCTTATATGATGAAATTACTCCTTCCCACTCAGTCTAAACTAACCATTTGCTACATTTAAATTAACATAAATTGGAAATTATCTCCTGCCATGTCCATATGCCCTAAAGACAATTCACAATATTTCTCATGGTTTAATGTGTCCTCACCCAAGTATACAGTAAATCCACTGCCGATCACTGCTCAGTAACTGTGACTGGGAAGAATTCTGATGATTTCTATGAGCACGGAATCAGCCCTTAAACTCTTAGTATTGCTACTGTAAGTAGAAAATGTAACTGTGAGTGAGCTGCGGGTAAAAAAAAACCACCACCATTTACTAGCAAATAATATAAACCCCTGCTCAAAGACCTAAGGAAGAATTGTTTTTTCCCTTCTTAAACACTTTTCTTTCTTCCTTCTCTCACTATTTCACAGTTTAAGGCTCCTCTTCTTTAATTTTTCCTTCAGTTTCTTATTTCTCCTTCCTTTCCTTCACAGCCTTCCTCTGCACTACACTGGCATCTTAGTAACCTGTAGCAAGAAGCAAGGCTACCTTGTGCTACATTGATACACACCACCTACAAATCACTCTTCTCTTGATTTTAGGAAATCAGGTTGCAGGTTCTGTTCCATGGCACTGGTCTGCACAGCCTCTGCTACTGTTTCATTGCAGTTTTGGTACAAATCAGATTTCAAACATGCGTTAAGATTCTTCCAAATGAAAGATGCTGTGTAATACACCACAATGTTTTCCCACATGTCATGATTTTTTAAGATGTCTCTTTAATAATTCTTTCTCTTCTCCTCTCCCATGGGGCTTCTATCAGTAGAAACTAAAGCCACAGCTAGTAGTATGGTTACCAGATGCAATAGCAGTGCTGGAAATGCCCCTCTGCACCATTCCACTTCTCCCACTCCACCTCACTCCCCACATTTCACCCTCTTCCAGTTGCTTGCACTGCATTCTTAAAATACATTAGCATATAGATCAGCTTTCTGAAGTTTTCGTGGATTAATTTCCTGCATGACAAATTCTCACCCTCATTTCTATCTGGTGCAAAATTCCATGTCACTGGGTTACTCAAATCTTGTAAACCACTACGTCTCCAATTCTCATTTCATACACCACATGACTGCAAATGGACACATTTCTGTAAGTTGAGACATAAAACACTATCTTCTTTAAACTACACTTTATAAATGATGCACATTTTGTTGATTGAAAAAGAAAAGTGTAACTTCTGGGAAGAGGGAGGAAAGAATTCCTATTCCTTTGTAAATTGTTGTTTCGCACATAATTTGAACTGACTTATTTTCTGGCTATTAATTTTAAAGAAACACTAAGAAGCAAAGCACAAAGTCATGTATTAATTCCTGAAGTACCTGCAATGAGCAAAGTTACCTTCCATTGGATTTTACAATAAAAAATTGTTTCTCTCCAAAGCTTTCTACAGCAACCGTTTCAGAGGAATAGGAAGTTCCACATAAATGACTTCCACTTCTGTGATGCCACCAGAAATAATATCTCAGACCTTTACAGGAGAAACAAACTGAGAAGCTGCTGGAGTGCTGGGATAAGCTTCAGCAAGATTATTTCTCCAATAAATAAAATATCAAGCTAACACCTCCAGCCTGAGAGTTTTTAAATTGGAGAATTTCACCACTAAAATCAAGCCTATCAGCCAGAGCTTTATTTTTATTCGTACATATTCCAGTGCAATTCGTCATTCATGCACTGAGAAATCTGAATGGGAGAAATAAAAAGAATCACATTTTACATTTAGAGTAGTAAGAAAATACTCTGCATCTCAGTTTTGCCATTTCAGAAGAACATTTTTGTATTATGACTGGATGGTCGTTCTGAAGCAGACAGAAAGAATTAATCCAATTAGGTTGGAAGTTGATCTAGGACTGCAAAATTAAGCATGGTTGTCTTGGTCCAATGCTTGCATATACACACAAGTCACAGATCATAATCCTTTAATTTTTCACTACAGCAGTTTTGCTCCTTGCTAAAGAGCAGGTTATCTGTGGTTTTAATTAAGATCAGTAGGAGGTTGTACTCATTCCTACCCTGCATGCAGAGCCCATGGCAGGAAGGGGATTGAAACCTGGGGCTTTGTGGCTGGCAGAGGCTGCATCTTGATTTCACCTGCACACTGGGGACACGGTGTCACCACTATTACTTGCCTTCCTTAGACCCCCTGGCCCTGGTCTTCCCCCAGCCAAACTGCTACTTTCACCTTTGCCCTGGGGACTTAGGTTACCTCTGAGCCAAACTAAGAGTGGGGTCTGGGAAGGACAGGACCACTGTCTCTCCAGGCCTATGTACTAAGCAAGAGGCCAGAGTTATGTCCCCTGACCCTGTTGCACCAGTACACAGGCAACAGAATAGGAGAGGCATCTGGACAGGCAATGGTGAACAAGCTGCCTGCATCAGCATCATGCTCTGGGCACCTGTCAGCAAGGCACAGTTCCCCAAGACAGCCACTGTCGCTCTCCCTGCAGCATGGCCCAGCACACAAAACCAGTTCCATACCAGTGGCTCCACTAAGATCTGCAGCAGAATCCCCCAGGAGAGCAAACCTGCTTGAGCTGAGCATGTGCCACCATATCCCTGCTACTTTCATACAGCCTGTATGCAAGACAGCAGCAAGAGCTGAGCCTTGTGCTCATGCATCAGCCCGTGCTAAAGCTTAGGTCACAGTATACTGACCAGCAGTATCCCAGTTCATGTAGAAAGGACACATTAACCTGTGTTACAGGGACACCTTCACTTTGTTCAGCTGACCTGCTTTCTGTTGCCAAACTCTTCTCTTCTTTGTACTGCAGGGAGGTACATACCCCCGGGACAATAACGGACCAACTCAGGGAGTAAAACAGCCACATCAGGAACAGTTTCTAAACTTCCCCATCCCTTAAAGCAGACAAACTTCTGATATTCCACAGAGCAAAACACTACCAAGCAGAGATTCAAACCCACTGTAAAAGAAAGCACTGCCATTCTCCACATCCTAGAGTCCTGGCTGGAAACAAGCCATTTCTCTCCTACAGACAGCACAGAACTGTTCAGGCATGCAGTGACACCATTAACACCCAGCTGGGCTTCCCTCACCTTACACAGTGGCCACCAGTGTTTATAAAAGTGACCACTGCCAAGGCCTTTCCCATCTTTAAAAGGCCTGTTGTGGTAACAGCAACTTCTCAGCTCAGTGCCCAGCTTGAACAGCTGAGGAAACACAAAGAAGAGACCAGATGTCCTTTATGCCTCTAAGAAGAAAGCATGGGACAAAGGATTTCCAGTCACAGCTGATAGCTTAGCTCACACTTAAATGTTCCATGCGGCTACCATCAGGAGTACCTGTGGCACTCAGCAGCAGTCAGGCAGGTAGAAGTGTATGAAATAGTTCACAGGGCACAGAGAGTGCTGAGCAGCTCCATCTGTCTCTCCTGGCCAGTTGACATCCTCTCTCCTCTTTCCATACCCCTGTTTGCTCCCTTTCCTCTCCCTCTTTGGAAAATTAATCATTACCAATTTTCACAGCACAGCCATCTAAAGTCAATGGTGATGACTAACAGCACACAAAGGCTGGAGGTCCTCTGGATCAATTGCACTCCCTTTGGAGATTACAGTTATTTATATATTGAAGAAACAGCTTGTTGGATATCTTCTAAAAAAGAATTGATTCAAAAGGACAAAGTTTTGAGAAGTTTTGAAGCACAGTAGTCTGTTCATTGTATTAAATTTTTGTGTATTGCACACCCATAGAATTTTGGGAACTTGATCCAGTCACAAAAGTCAGTGGTAGACCTGGTACTGTCTTCAACTGCCTTTGAATCAGTCTCTTGCTGCATAAAATTTGGAGATACTTTTGTAGGTTGCTTGAAAACTTAGCTGCCTGACAGAGTTACAATAACCAACAATGTCTGAATTCTCATTATTTTAGATGAGAGATCGTATCTTGATTCCATCTCTCCATTTCTGACTTCCACACTTTTCCTCCTTATCTTGTTGGACTAATATTTTACTGTGAACTACTACCTTAGATCCAGTGGGTCAGTTTGATGTTAGCAGCAGCACACAGGTTAGCATGTGCATTCCCCAGTTAACCAAAAGCCACAGCAAACAAGAGCAGCAGGATGTGAAACATCGGCAGAGGTAGAGCATACCCAGGTAGAGGGTTTATTTGCCCTCCTTATTTGCTCCCTACATGTCCTCACTGTATTTCTTAGCAATTCCATATCTCTGGAAGAGCATTCTGCACTTTGTGGTACTCCGAGATCAGCGCTTCTGTCATTGGAATGACAGGAAAAGCTAAGCAAGCTGAAGAAGCGACAGGTAAAATGTGTTATGCTTTTACACGTACATGTGCACCATTAGGGACAGAACTACCATGAGCAGCATGAAAACCAAGGGCTTCTGTCATCTGAGCTAAAAGGCATCCTTTTCTAATAAGAAGTCTTGCTTCCTTGGCAGGCCAGAAGCTGGAGACAGAGGTAATTTCACACCCCCACAGGAGGCCCTAGCACAGGAGGCAGGGGTGGGCTGTCTAGCTCCAGCTCCAGCCCCAGTATTAGGCTGTCACAGCTGACACGCGCTGCACTGCCACCCCAACAGCACTTGCCAGGGACACTCTGCTCACCTTGAACACTGACACAACTCAAGTCTGGGCTTAATTCAATTGTCAAGTATTGTCTTCCTCTGCATAGGAGTGTGATTGCAGAGTGGAGATGGTACATTGCAGGGAAATCAGGAGTATGGAAGTGAACCTCCCACCAAAGACTCATTCATCCAGATGCTGTGGTCTTTGCTGTGGGGCTGGGGACTCCAAGGATCCCTGCACTGCTGGATGCAGGGCTACGCATCCTGCTATGTCATGTATTATAAGCTTGGGAAACACCACTTCTACTTACACCGAGTTTGACTTTGTTTTCCCTCTTGCAACTGATACCACATATTTTTTATAACATCGCTGAAGATTTTGATTTGAAGAGGCAGCCAGCAACAGACTCCCACTGGGTTCAAAAGCCCAGCTGCCAGCCCCAGGAGCACTTTGGTATTGTGGATGTCTCTGGCCTATGCCAGGACAGGCAGCAGGAAGGCAGCTGTTGTATGCTCAGCACCTGCTGCTGAAAACTACCATTTCTCAGCATGGCCATGAAATACCTTCAGAAACACTCCTAAACAACCAGCTTGCTTTGTTGTGTGAACAAGTGCCTGTGTCAGTGCTACAGTACCTCAGGGGAAGTTTGGGCTTAAAAAGGAGAGCTAATGTTTATTAAGTTAACTATTAAGTTCTTTTTATTAGGAGGGTTCATTTTACAAACAGGCTTTGACCATCATTTGTTAGATGCAATTTTCCAGGACATTATAAAAAATTAGCATGCACGAGACCAAAAATCAAGAAAATCCCATTTAAAATGTTAATTGAAAACCAGTATTTTTAAAGGTCATTTTAAGTGTAAATGAGCTAAGTGGAAGGAAACAGCTGGGGGTGCTCCAGAGATAAATCTTTTCCTATAGGCCTTCACTTACATTGATAAAATGCTTCCGTGTTCCAACCTTCCCAGTTACTTCATACTGCATACTTTCCAATTGTATTTTTCTGGCTTTTAACCAACTTAGTACACACACTGTTCATCATGTGTGTTAGACACGCAGTTCTTCACACTGGCCTTTCCATTTTTCCTGGTAACCCAAAATTTCACAAACTATTTAACCTATCTACCACTTTATGTAAGGTGATTGACAAGTGAGCATCTTGAGAAGCGTCATTAATTAAAGAGCAAAAATCAAAAGCTTCCATAGCTATAATACCTCTTGTTGCCTCTATAGTAGCTTTGCTACTTCTTCTAATTCCTGACAATGTAATTGCTACATTAAGCCTGTGAGACATCTCTGGATGCAGGCTGGTGAGATCTTTCTATCTTACTCTCTCTCTCTCCCCCTGTCTTTTCCTTTCCTCTTCTTTCTACTCACTTTTCCTTTCTTCTCCTTGATACTTAGTTGTGCCTTAAAGTAATTGATAAGAAGATAACCCCTATTGCCAAAACACCTTTACTCACATAGTTTATTCTCAGGGAAAAACAATAACTTGTTTGTATTGTTCCTCTGGATCACTGTTGTGACTCTGACACCTCTGGGGCCCTGCTACACAGGGACAGCCTCTTTCAGGGGATCACAACAATTCACCTCCCTTGTTGACCACTAAGTGGGATGAGACACCATCCCTGTCTCATCTTCAGTCAGAGGCTCCTGCCCACCAACAGGCACTGTATGGGCCTCCCTCCCCTGCCCAAGAAGGGAGAGAAAAGCATCAGGAGATCTTTGTACACTACAGGCACATGGGAACCTGCTGCAGTGCTCTCTGTCCTCTCTACTGCAGATACCCCAGGTGTATCTTAGGAGCTGGAGCCCCAGCACTGACACCAGCAACAGCCAGTCTTTCACACAACAGAAGTTGCCAGGAGCTGTTGCCGTGAGCTTTAGACCTGCTATGTCTTGACGATTATGGATATATCACAAGCACCCTGTTGGTATTACCTTAGATTTCTGATCTGGGAGAGTGCTAGGCCCCTAATATGAGGAGCTCCACAGTCCTCAGCCCAGAGCAGCCACCACTACTGTAATAGCAGGTCACCAATGTCCAGCTTTCAATCCCTGTACAGATAGAGGTAATTGCTCTCCTCTGAAAACTGGTCACAGCAGTTTCCTATTCCCCCTGCCCCATATTAGGAACTGTCCATCAGGAAGTTCATGGTGGCCATCCTTATAATGGAAGCCTACAAGTCATACTGTCATCTGCTGCCTCTCCAGCTCATGCCTGCCCTGTCTCAGCCAAGCCCTTTGCCACCTCCTCCCATGCAAGCAGTGTGCCAGATTACTTTGGATCCATTGACTGGACACATGTATCTTACCCAGTATCCCTCAAAGAGAAGTAGAGTTTACTGAGATCATGGGAGGAACAATTTCTTCATACACTGAGGCCCCACCCCTCACTGCCACAATTTACACACATCAACATAATCTGCAAATACATTCCTGGCATACTCCGGAGCCCTGGGTGTTTTTTTAAGACATGTACCTATACTGACACCTAGGGTGTAATGCTGATGACACTTGCTGATTTTACCACCATTTTTACCACTGTTTTGCTGTCCCAGAAATCACAGTGGTCATTAGGAGACCAACTGTGTTATAATTTCCCATGTGATGCTGTCAAGCACAGGTTTTGGTGGCTGAAGGTACTGGCTCCAAGACCAGCCTGAGGAGACTGCCTAGACCACTGTGACCAAACCATGCATTTCACACACAGTGGGGAAACAGTGGAAAGCGGATGCTGAGCAGGTGGAAGCAGACTGGACACTATGAAGGGCCCTTGCCCAGCCAGCTGATCACCTTGGATGCAGCTTTGATGCACATGGCTCCTGTAAGTGATGTGTATCATGTCACTTGAGGCTCTTATCAAAAACCCAGCAAGACAGAGAGAACTGGGAAGGGAAACACATAGAACATATGGGGAAGGGGCACCATGCACAGAGCACTGTCAGGAAGATGCTGTAATTCACACAGGTCTGTCTTAAATCACAGGTTCTACCTGAATCAAGAATAAGTCACACTTCAAAAATAACCAAGAACCGCCCCCAGTTCTTTAGAAAGGGTAGTGCTGTATGAACCAGTCTGAAATGTTAGAAGCAGCAAGTGTTACACTCAGACCTTTTAAAATAGGCTTCCCAAACAGATTTCCCAATCCCTCACTTCATTTTAGGAAATTATCCCAAATTAACATGAAATGTTAAACTCATGGCTGATAGGCTTACTGTTCGTACTCCCAGTGGACTAACAGTCTGACAAACACATTGCTGTGATATTGATATCAACAGACCTGTTCATAGTAGATAATCCATCTCAGACAGACAGCAGATCATAAGGCTGGAAGGCCCTCATCCATTCCCTACCATCAAGGCAGGGTCACGTACATCCATGTCACTTCTGACAAATATTTGTTCAATCTGTTCTTCAAAAGTCCTCCAGTGATGGAGATGGTTCATCTTCCTCAGACAGTCTATTCCCCTGCTTCATTTCCTTCAGCAACAGAAAGCTTTATTCACTATGTATCCTGAATCTTCCATGGTGTAATTGGAGCGTGTTGCTTTTCTTCCCATCTACCACAGACAAAAAGAAAAAAAAGTGCACTATTCTTCACAGAAGCCTCTGAACATCTTCCTTCCTATTCTGCTTATGTCTTGCCCATAGACTGCAGCTATTCAGACATTATGGTCATAAGAGTTTCCCTCAAAATGTTGTATGTTTTTAAGGCTGAAGACTGCTGCTTTGCCGCAAATGCCTCACAGATCCCCTGAGACCTTTTCTGCTCAGTTCAACCATGGAAGAAGGCACTAATACTTACACTCCAGCTTCTGCTGAGAGTGTTTGCTAACAGCCAATTTAAAATTTGCTTCACATTAATATTTGCTGGGTAAACTTTGGCTGCACAAAAAGATATGGGAAGCAAGCCAAAAAGTCTGTCTGTAGACAGACATTCATTGTTCAGCATAGGAAGCCACACACTGCAAAAGAAGGTATTAAACACCAGTCTTTACCAGAACCTTCTGCTTGCAACCTCACCCAGGTGCTGCCTCCTGGGCTCCTCACTGCTCTGCATCTCCTAACCCATCAGCCTCCTTCTTAAGGCACCACCAATGACCTCTTCTTCCTCAGTGTCCTCCTCTCTGCCTCAGGCACCAGCAGTGCCACTGTAGAGCCCAAACTAGCAAGCCTAGCATTGCTCAACAGGGTGGATGCTGCTCTACCATAACAATGTATAATAGTGGTAGAACGTTAAGGTTCATCTCACCAGTTAGCAGCTGGTGCTGTAGGAAACACTCATGTGGGATTCATTTCAACTAGTTTTGGCCACCCAGAAAAGGGGCAGATGAACAACTCATGTAGTAGTCTTCTTCATTACACAAGGACACAAATGACCCCTGTACAGGATCATGTCTCACTCCACTGGTTATAGAGGTAGCCCTAGTACCCAGGCAATCGAACAAATTCCAATGCTAGTGAAGAGAAATCATTTCTATCACCAATGCCAAAGACATTGGTTTTCATATAGTTTCCAATAAAAATGAATGCTCAATGAGCAGAGTTGGAACAAAATATGACTATCTCACACCTAACAATGAAGAGGGCAAGGTCAGTATCAAAGCCTCACTGTACAGACAATTACCTTAAGATGCTAGTTTTTCTGCAGATTTCAGTGCACAAGGAGTCTGAAACTTATGAATTGTAACTGAAAAAGAAGACCATCAACTTCTCCTCAAGTCAACAGAAGACAAGAAACCAGCCTACATTCAATAAGTGGTTCAGAATGAAACTCTTTTTATTCTTCTTTAATTGAGTGCCTATTACAAGTTGTACTTACAAGTATGAAATGCCCCATTTAGTGAACATTTAACTATCAGAATACTCTTCAGCAACTCATGTCAGGAGAGAAATATTCCAGGAAGCAGACCACAAAAAGAAGCTTGTGTTTACCAGAAAAAGAAATGACCTTTAAAAGCAAGAGAAATCTCTTACGCATATCTCTGAGCTCCAGGCTTTACAGGCAATCACTTTTCATATATCTCACATATATGCATGAAAGTACATAAGCCCTGTATTTAAAAGAACCATTTATTCTCAGGTGGCATTCTCAAACTGAGAGAGTCCTGAGGAGAGTCCTGGATTGAGATCAGTCCTGAGGAGAAAGACTTAGGGGGGTTGGTTGATGAAAACCTCAACATGAGCCAACGATGTGCAAGTGCAGGCCAGAAGGGCAACAGTATCCTGGGCTGCATCAAAAGAAATGCGTCCAGCAGATCAAGGGAGGTGATTCTGCCCTTCTACTCTGCTCTTGTTAAACCCCACCTGGAGTACTGCACCCAGTCCTAGAGCCCCCAACACAAAAAGGACACAGACTTTTTGGAGTGAGTCCTGGAACACCTCTCCTGTGAGGAAAGGCTGAGAGAGTTGGGGTTGTTAAGCCTGAAGAAGAGAAGACTCTGGGAAGACCTTATTGTGGCCCTTTGATATCTGAAGGGGGCCTACAAGAAAGCTGGAGAGGGACTTTTTACAAGGGTTTGTAGTGATAGGATGAGGGGTAGGGCTTCAAAGTGGAAGAGGGCAGATTTAGGTTAGAAATTAGGAAGAATTTTTTTACTATAAAGGTGGTGAGACCCTGGAACAAGTTGCCTAGGGAAGCTGTGGATGCTCCATCACTGGATGTGTTCAAGACCAGGTTGGATGGGGCTTTGAGCAACCTGGTCCAGTGGGATGTGTCTCTGCCCATGGCAGGGGGGTTGGAACTATATGATCTTAAAGGTCCCTTCCAACCCAAAGCATTCTATGATTCTACGAAATGTCCCTGGCAGGCACTGACTAGGTAAGGAGAGGACATGTGATTCCCTGCTCAGCTGGCAGATGGTTTGGCAATCCAAGCACCTAGTAGGTCGAGGACCAACTTATACAATAGTGCTAGTCCTTCTCACACTTGAGTCTGTCTCCCTCACTTCACATACACTGGGTAGAGCCAGCCTGAGGTAAGAGAGCATACACACACCTAGGATTGGATGAGATGTCTGTGTCTCAGCTCTAATGTCCCCAAATGCTGTCATACCATCTCTTTTACAAACAGACCACATGCCACTTTAGCTTAGTTTCCCTATTTCTTTGTCAACATCTGAACATGAGTTTCTTCCAAAATCCCAGTGATTTGACAATGTGAGCTGGTGGCAGCCTGAATATCAGTGCTCTTCAACCCGCGTACTAGGATGAGGCCACTCCTCAGCAACCATCTGGTGGCATTATGGATCTGGGCTTATCTTTACATTATGAATTTCTGATCTATCAAAATGGTGCTGAATGGACAAACATGACAGTTTACTATTCAATTTATTTTTTTCCAGGGACTCCAAGTACATCAGTGCTTGGGCTACCACAGCTACCACATATGTCCATATAATGCCAGTGGGAAAGCTGGGAGACTGAGCTGTCTGTGACACATCCATCTTCTTCCAGGAAATATGGGACAGCTCCCCCAAATCAACTCCCAGAAGCTGGTAGTCAAGCATATGAAGACACACGTGCTTCCAAGGCATCATATGCTTACCATTTCACTGGGCAGCCACTTCTTTCTTCCAGCCCAGGTACAAACCAAAGCAACTGCAAGGACTACTGCATGACACCAGTGCACCATGACTGCCATTGCATTGTACTGACATACTCCAAGGACTGCTCTCCTACCCCTGTCCCAAGGGACAGTAAGATTCTGTCATGTATATATGTGGCAATGGAAAAGACCTACATTTGTCTTTCCCCACCCCTCGGGTGCAGAACTGACACAGGGAGAAAACTCGGGTCCATTTACTAGCAGTCCGGAGGGAATTTCCTATTTTGTCACTTTTCTGAAAAGATATAAATGAAATCACAACACATAAAGCAGTAAAAAGTCACAATGTTTAGGTTCCCTCTCTTTGCAGAAGAGCAAGAATTTGTTCCCACACATGCCTGACATAAGCTTTGTCTTGTAGCAATCAACACTGAAATTAGCACAGGCTTCAAAATATTCTGAGTCTACCCTGACTGTGATTTCTGTGTAAATAGTAATGCCACACTTACTGCCCTGCTTCTGCACACACCACACTTCCCACTTCAGAGACCAGCAGTAAATCCATTTTTAATCCTGTGTATACATCGACCACATTCAGGACCTCAGACCATTCTGAAAATGTAATTATTTTTTTTCCTCTTGGCTATGAATCAACAAAGACAAAAGCTCTTGTTTCCTTTCCAGATCATGGGGCAGGGAATGCCTTTTATTTTTCTTCAATAGAACACTCACTACATTTGGTTAATACTGGTATCAGACTTGACTGTAACAGCAGCAGTGGCACAGAATTAGTAAGGCATGTTAAGATTTCACAAGTTGTCCCAAACACACTGTTTAAAGAAAATATCCCAGGCCTACCTTAGTGTGTATTTTAGCTGAACTCCATAACTACAGTATTTCAGCTGAAATACATAAATACACACATGCCCATCCTTCTTACTTGAATTTAAAATTTACACATAGAATTTGAAGTTCATGTTCAAACTCTAATATAGTAATGTGATAATCAAAATCTCACCCTAGAGAAACCAGCCCCTTCATCTTCGAAACTTCTTACCAGAGTTCACTGACTGATTTTGGATGGTGAATTCAGCTGTCATAGCTGTAGCTCCTACATGTGTTCCCCACATCTCTTCCCCAGGCTACCATTCCTGGGTCAGGGATGGCCTAAGAGGACAAATGTTTCCTCTTGAGCAGCTTATAGTTCAGTGAGTTAATAATGTAAGCAACAGAGACTTAATGCAACTATGTACATTCTCCTCTTCCTCCTACATGGCTGCACAGTGCAATGGCAGCTGCAACCAGTGGGAATTTAAAAGGACATCAAAGACAAAGTACAACCACCATGCTTCCTAAAGTACTTTTTCAAATATATAATTCCTCCCTTGGAGAAAAATTAGACAAAGGAATCTGTTTCAGGACATTTTCAACACAAAACAGCAGCATGACTGGCAACCACTCATTCTTTGGGCATCTTGAAACAGCAGTCTTCCCAATTAACCTCAGCGTTAAATCACTAACGTTTATTTGTCAGATCTTAACAATGCCTTGAAAAGAGTTTCCATGAAACAAGTGGTAGAAATACTGTGAAAATGTCCTTTCAAAACTGGCAGAGTCCCCAGAAAATCAAAGTCCAGGCTTCATTTGTGGCTGTAGAAGCAACAGGAAAGCAAATTATTTCATGCAGTGTCACCTAAAGTTTCCATTCATTTGCATTGCAGTAGAACACTGACAGGCAGCATTTGGTGGTGAAACTCTGCAGATGATTTCTAGACAAAAGTATTGATGCACTTTCCAGTAAGGAAGCGGCAAAAGTTTCCTAGTTAAAAATATAACAGGCAGTCACAAAACTTCTCATGCAAGCTCTCACATCCATCCTTAATGGACTGAACTCTGACACACTCACCTTCTACAGGGTAGGTACTGCAGCCCTACAGAAAGACAAGAAACTAAGTGAAAAACGGTGCAGTTGTCCTGTAAAAGGGGGAAGATCTTTCTGGTATGCAATCTGATTTGGCTTATTGTCCTGTAGGGTTGTTTAAGTTCATATCCTCCTCAGTTCTTGGTGTCTCTGGTGCTGACTCTCTTTAGATTACTGACATTTAAAGCTCTTCTTTTCCAAGAGCATTCCCAAACCATCAGGGTAGAGAATCAGCTCTGCACTGACTGAAGTCAGGCTTCTCTCTCCTGATGCATTTGGGTTACTTTGTAGTCCCAATTTTTTATACGCTATCCATCCACTCAGATAATTCACCACCACAACTCCTCTGGAGAACAGCTGAGTTGCATTGCCACAATGATGGAAAATGTCAGTCTACAGAAGACCAACAAAACCTCTTCATCTGACTTCAGGATGGGCAGTTGGGTTCACATGAATGGGACATAAAAAAAGCTCAAGTGAATTGAAGGAAACTCAATGAAGTAGTTCAAGTAATTGCTTCTGGGACCACAGGTGGGATGGGGTTGTGCAGCTTCCAGGTGAGAGAGGATCTTCTCTGCCCTGCACAGCCACTGTCCCAAGCACTGCTGGCAGGCATATGCTCAGTCGCTTCCCCTCAGTGATGACTGAAGCAGCCTGCTCCAGCTGCCTTTGTACCCACAGTTTTCACCCTGATTTTTTTACCTAAATCTTCCTGGTTGTACATTAAGCTGTTTTGATCTGGGGTTTTGCCCCATTCCACCATCTTTCTACTGATGTCTGTATAAGAATTTTCTCTCTGCTAGGAGACTGTGAAGTTCCCTCCAGTCCTCCCTTTCCTGTACTAAACAAGTCCACATCCTCCAGCTTTACTTCACTTCTCAGGAGTCCTGCACCCCCGATTAAATGTAGTCTGCCCACAAACACCTTCTCCCCTACAGCTGAAGCAAGCCAAGTAAATACATTTTTATCCTACAGACTCCTGTCCACCTAATTCAGTACAAGGTGTCATTTGGCGCTTTTTTTTTTTGCTTTTTTTTTTTTTTTTTTGAGTTACCAATGGCAGTTTTATTCTGTGCAGCTTGTGACAAGAGGCTTCTATTCTGTTGCTGCAATGCTTTTATAGAATTATTTTAAAATATGTGCTTTGCATTATACTTTCTAAGTGGTGCATGTTCACTTGTCTTCATTTTTTTCATTTCCTTGATTTTGGAACATTTACCCAATTTATCAAAATAAATGTGAATTCTTCTCCTCCAAGGTACATGAAGTTACTGACCACTTAATGCCATCTGCAGACTTTGCAAATATCTCATCTAGGATATCATCCAAGCTATCAATAAGAATAATGATGAGAGATACCCTCAGCTCTTGCCCCATAGGACTGCACTTGCAAAGTCCTCCTCCTTTGACAATGAAACTTGGAAAATTATTTATTAGCAGTTTTTCAGCTAGTTGTGCACTCATCTAGGAATGAAAACTTTCTCTAGACTCAGACATTATTTGAAAATAATATATCTAATAGCTGTACCAGAAGTTTGACTTAAATGCAAATTACATTTCTCTCTTCCCCCATAGAGTAGGCCATTATCCTGTCACAGAGTGAAACTAGTTTTCTTTCACACAATTTATTTTCAATAAATCTGTGCTGACTATTTCTTTTTACTTGAGGAGGTATATACAGATTGACTGCTTAAAAGTGTGTCCTACACCTTCTCAGGTGTCAAAGCTAGTCTGGCTGGGCCTGTACAAGGCTTTTCCTTTTTAGGAATTATATTATTCAAGCCCTATTTGCACTTTTCTAAATTCAGGTACATTAAGCCTTCCCACACTCCTTTAATTCTCTGTGATAGTTGTTAATTATACAGAGGTGGCTTTTACTAATTCCATACTAGTTTAATCAGATGTGGTCAGCCTGAGGACATCAAACTTACATGTTCTTTAATTGGTTCTTTGAATCACTCCTTCCCCTTCTGCACTTGTGCAGAAGAGATAAGAATGCAGCAAAGAAGCAAGGCTGTCCTCCCCTCGTGAACCTGTAGCTTCTTGTGTTTGATTAGTTTTGAGGCATCTGCTGGCAGACACAGGATATGCTGCTGTGAAGTAGAGAGGAGCCAGCAGACAGACACAAACAGTCAACAGGAATATTTGCACCCCCATGACAGTAAACAAAGTGAGACAGTTCTGTAATGACAGCTCCTGGTGAAAACAGGAATGTTTTGTGAGGAAATTATCTCTAGCCAGCATCCAAGATTGTTCCCGTGCTGCTGGAAACAAGACTACCTACAAATAGAGGAACACATCAGACAGTGCAACACTGCCCACATTCAGAAATATTAGTAGAAGCTGCAGGCAGAAGCCCTGTTACAAGGCAGGAAATAGACTTGCATGGCACTAGGATAGCATAGGTCTCAGCATGGCTGCACAATGCACCCAGCAGCTTCCTCAGACATGAGAGCCATGGCCTTGGATTGCACAGGACTGACAAAAAGCATGTATACGGCATGAACTGGGGCCAGCTTTTCCGGGCCCAGAGAAACTGGTTTGCTGATTGCGGTGTGCTGCCTGCTGGTAACACCACCATCTTGCATACCAGCAGGACACATGGCAGTGACTGCAGGATACTGTGCAGGCAGGCCCAAACACAAATGATACCTGTGCCTCTCTAGTGTCAAGATTAACTCAGTGTAGAAGTCGAAGACCCTCTCTGTTTCTTGAATCAGCTACCTCCATCCCTCTACTAGGAGTTAGTTGCTAATCCCAAAAATGGAGGGAGACACTGAAACCCCTGGACAGTCAGATGTGGAAAGCAGAGGCAGATGCTGGAAGGACCAGGCACGCTGGATTCCAAGCAGGGTATCTCTCTCCACTTGGTTACCTTCCTCCAAGATGGGGGGGTAAAAGAAAGTGGGGAAGCTTGAAAACATGTTACTGCTAAAGGCTGTAAAACTTGCAGGCAAATAAACTTACAGTCTAGTGCTGCTAATAATTTCATTACTTTTAGTCTAGGCTCTTTATTTTTGTGGCTTGATCTGTGCTTATTTTTCAGCACTTGGTATAAATCCTGGTTTCTAAGAGCACTTTGTTCCTCAAGAGGTGCAGCAGATAAAATAGAGGTGTGATTTGCCTCATCAAGAGAAGCACATGCAAGATCTTAATGAAAAAGACATTGGGAATATGCCTGTCAAAGCAAAAGGTGAAGTAACACCAGCAAAACTGAGTGATACTTATTTCCTGGGATTACTGGATTTGTGCTAGATGGCATAAACCAACACAGTGTTATGGACTGTGCTAACAAGGTCACCAGTATGAATGACCAAATAGCTGGGGATGTCCCCTGGCACTATCTGATAGTAGCCAGGGAGAGGGGAACTGATAGGTGGGAAAAGCACAAATATCCATTCATCTCTGCACTCCAAATCCTTGCAAGGCAATCAGTAAGGAAGGGTCCAGGAAGGAGCCTGAGGCTTCAGGACAAGGGCTGACCCTTATTGTCAAACTGGTGGTCCAGCATCAGCCACCATAAGTGTTCCCAGCTCAGGGTGAAAATGGGGAATCTTGCTGGAGGGTAAGAAATCATAATTTGACACTGAAAACCAGAGGTGACTGGGCAGAAAATATTTTAAATAGGAAAATTTGCTCCAAAGGACATGAGTTTTAAAAGACTGAAAATCAAATTTTTGCAGAGATATAAAAAAGAAGACACCCTTCTTTTTAAAAAGAATAAGAAAGTAAGGAATTGTCCTTTTTATTGTTGTTTTGGAGTGAATTTTTATTTTTGTTTTTCTGTTTTCTGGCCATTTCCCTCTTTGCTCATTCTCTATTGCCATCATTAAGTGGCATCAGTAAGCAGAAACTAGGTGAGGAGAGAAAACAGTGAAAACCTGACTTTGTAAATTGTGGTTTAAGAACTGAGCAATGATACCTATTTGAAGAACTGTGCTTAATCTGCACATTTGCTGTTTTGTTGGCTTTTTTTGTCAAAATCAAACTTTTTAAAAAACGGTATGTATTTTTAGCTTACAAACAAACCTGCTATTTATTAGACAAGCTGAACTGACAGAGTTTGTTGTTACCTTCAGTCTATGTTTCTGTAATTGCACAGAATCAAATCCTTACTGAATCCGCACCATAGGAAAGTCATAAAGTACTTTTGCTTAAATAGCAATGTACTCTCAGCAAGGCATATTTTGCAATCTCTGCATGTCAAGTTTCTGAAATACCCAGTTATTCCAAAGCCCTGCATGGAAATGGTTAACGGAGCAGTGTCCCTCCACACAAGCTCACATTTTAGTTCTCCTGATCTAGGAAATCCCAAAAGAAAATTCTGCCTAAAAAAAAATTGTGATCAAGTTGCAAAAGTCAACCCTTGAAGTTGTTTAAAGCTTCAGCTTTAAAGCTAGACAAGTTCAAATTATAAATAGGGTATATTTCTGTCTCTCATTTTAAAGAGCTGTGAAACACCAGATGGCTTTTCAGCTACTGTGACCTGCCATATAAAATACACTTTCACAGAGTCTTATTTCATTACAAACATGACACAAGACTGTTATGTAAATAACATGTATGTTAATGTAAAAATAATTTTACGTGTAAACTTGCCGTGGCCGGAGGCAGTTGATCAGCAGGCTGGGAGATGCCCTGCCTTTCTACCACTGGATGGCATTCAAGGGCCATAAATACTAACACTGGGACCTGCAGCAAAAGAAAATTCCTCATAGAAAATTAAAATACAAAGTGTCCAAAGCCTTTGGATTCTTGGTAATGCTTCTGTAATATATTCCTGGTTTTGAAGTTCTTAAGGAAATAAATCCGTAAAAAAAACCCAAAACAAAAACAAAAAACCCAAAACAAACACAAAACAAAAACAAAAGCCACCAACAGTTTCTGAGGAGAAAGGAGCTTTTCTCTGAAACACAACTGCATATGCACATAGGACAGGGGACAGGAAATCTGAAAGCCATATTTCAAATAGGAGAGTCCAGCAGTCATATCTAGGCATCTCAGTCTACATCAACATTAATACAAGTTGTCAGGAAACAATTGGATGGGACTTTTGTGTTTCCTGACAGATATGGACCCAGGGAGATAAAATGTGAGATGCATTAACTTGACCTTGAGGCTACACAGAGGGGATGGCTTGGCTGTGCAACACCTACACGCACAAAAAGCTCTTTAAAGCATTTCTGCCTTTGTCTTCCTTCTTTAAAGCTGAAACACATCCTACTGCCAGGCAGCATCATTGAAAGCCACGCTATCTCACAGCTGAGCTGTCTGTGAGCTGGCGGTTGGGCTGGAGACTTCCTGGGGTCTCTTCCCACCTGACCCACCCTATGCTTCTACAGCCTCATTAAGATTTAAGACAGACCTCCTTTCCCCCCCCCCCCAAAAAAAAAAAAAAAGATAAGAAGAGCACCGCACAGCAGGAACGGTAGAACGGTATTTGTGGGAGTGTAGCGAGTAGGGTCAGGTTTGTAGAGAGACAACTGCTTTTCAACACCAGCTGATATACCTGGGAAAGAAGGGTGAGCTCTGGAACATATGAGCATGTCCTCAGGTCTGAAAGAGCACAAGCAAGCTTCAGGCTAGCTGCAGGCAGGCAGTATTTGCTGAGTTTCACCAATTAAAAGTCTTTGAAGAAAAGGACAGTTTGCACCTCTGTGATACAGAGCAAGTTTCAGAAAAGGAGAGGTGACAAAGCCTTTACAGTGTAAAGACAGGGTACAAGCAGTGAAAGACTCAACAGGAAAAGCTGTGGTATTCTGAGAAACCAGTATTCCTGACAAGTCTGTAATTTTTGCTACAAAACCTACCTATGAATTGTTCTTAAATTTTTGTAAGTCTGCCTTGGGAAACCACTGTTTCTGCCACTTGCTTAGAGTGGGAATGGTGGTGGTGGTCTGGTTTCACTTGCACAAGAGTGTTTGGTGAGCTGTGTTTCTCAGGCTGTACTGCTTGTGGTACTTGTCACAGTGTTTCTGGTGATGCTTTCAGGACTCTTTTCTCTGCAGTGGTTTAGTTCCATCTGTGGTGTGATGGCTACAGGATACATTTGCATCTGGTGAGAATTTTGCCATGGTTTGAGGGATAAATGCCTGAGGGTAAAAGGGGAGGATCTGGGAATACTGAAGATAAAACCTGATCTTCTCCAGTTAATACACAGGGCAATTTCCAACAAAGGCAAGTGTATAGCTGATAGGGCTTCATCTTCCTACTGCAGTAAACGTGTGTGTAGCATTCAAGTAGCACTTAAAAAGTATATCTATATATATTCACGTCCCTGGAGATTGTGTCCTTTGTTCAGAGAAGATCCCTGGTGGCACATAGGGTGTTCTCCTCACAACAGGTTGGTGGTATCTGGGAAAAACCCAGCTACACATAGCTTTAGAGGGTGTTTGCTTGCTGGTTTTCTGAAGAGGCTCATGTTGGTCTCTGGGTCTTTGATATATGGTAACCTGTAATTATTTCTCTGATATAGGTTATGAGGCCTAGAAAGAAGATGATAGAGTTACAACAGTCCTGCACTTACAATCTTGCTCCCTCAGCCTGTGCACTATTCTTTACATCAGGGCTTGAGGACAGGGAGAGCTGAAATCCTCTCCCAAAGCAAATTTGCTGGCTTCATTTTCTTCAACTGCAAGAATACTGATTGCTTTCATACCTCAACACCCAGAATGGTTTGGCAGGACAGTAACTGTTAGATTTACTGCTTACACATGTGGATATAAAGAGATGGCATCTTATCCCAACCTGATCGCTGGCCAAGTGCTGGGTTAACATATGCCAGAGATGTGAGAAACTGTGGAGCAACAGGGAAACCACTTAAATGGGGAAATCCTCCAGATGTTAACAAAGTGATTAACTGTTAGTTTTATTCCATTACCAAATGTTTCCTGACATCATCTTCAAATCTCCCTTTTTTCATGGCAATCTTCTTTGACACAGCCAAACACCCTTCGCTCCACTGCAAGAGGCTCCTGCTACGTATGGATTTATTTAGGTGACTTTAAGTTAGTGAGGAGCTTTCACTCAGCTGTCAAGGGGAGACATATCGCCTGTACTTATCCAACACAAGCCCTGAGATAACTTTCTCTTTCCCCTCACCACTATTTAAAGTCATTGTTTATGCAGGGTGACAGGGAGAGAAAAGGATACAGCTCACTTGAAGCTTCTCAGGTTTTCTACGAGTCGGGTCTGAAATTTCAGTTCATTAAAATCCCTGCAGCTTGAGAGCTTTATCTTTCTGCTGAGAACCCTTCCTGTGCTCAGCAGCTGTGGACTGGAAATCACAATACCTATGAATCATCCGAAGGATTTTTAGCCTGGCACCTCAAAGCACTGAGGCATTCACACTGTCTGTCTGTCCACACAGCTGTCTGACAGCAACTGTTTAACCTTTTGGTTGGTTCTGAGTATTTTCAGGTCGTGGGTAATGACATCAGGCCCTGTAATATCTTACTATTTTGGGGAAAATCAACACCTGCTAATGGCAAAATATATATTAAAAAAAAAAAAAGTGAAAAAAAGCAACCCTAAGAAAACATGCCAGATGGACAAACAGCAGCATGGCTCTGGCTGTCAGTCTGGCAGCCCTGCAGCAGTTTGGAAAGACACCTGATGGGGCTGCCCAGAAAGCAGGGCGAGGGGTTTGCTGAAAACATGGCAGAATGGATCTTTGGTGAGGCAGGGCACAGATCATCAGGAAATCAAGCTTCACTGGTCCTTCTGCTCATAGAATAAATTGTTATTAGGGCTATGGTGATGTAGATTTATATAGGTCACTGTGACAGTAAAAACATATCATTTTTATCCTCAGCCTGCTTGATCTTCAGCATTTTTAATCTTCAGTATCAGCCTGACTGATTTATTACTACTTATAAACCACACTGACAAGGACTTCATTTTATCTCCATGCACAAATACCCTGTTCCTAAAATACAGAAGATGCACACTGGCTATCTGTGTAAATAAAAGATTAGTGTCTCTTCTGATTTTGTGACATCGTCTCTCCATGCACTCTCAAATACATATGACCAATCTAGACTCTATCTCGGTCATTTTCTAATGTAAGGAAACTATATTGTACATTTTTTTTTTCCTACTGGAAATTTGGTATTTAATCCCTACAGATATAAAACTAACTTGTCTTCCAGTATATATACCCATTCATATTCCATATATTCTCTATTATGGCAAACTGTATTACTTCCTAACAATGTATAGCACTGGTTTTCCTATCCTGATTGTGTATGGACCCACTGACCTATCACGGACACTCTTCTGACTATGGCCTGGGTTTTTATGGTCACTTTCAAACATAAACAATTAAATTCTGACCTGATTTTAACAGCTACAATGTGAATGAAAAAAAAAATTTAGATAATAACTGTTAAGGATGTGAAGGTTGGCTGCTGAATCCTGTGGACTCCAGGACCCAGTGATCCCTTTTTGCTGAACACTGCAGCCCAGCCAGGGGCACACAAGGACTCAGGAGGTCTCTCCATCCTAGTCTGATGAACACAGCTCCTTATCCCTGTGTGCAGGTTTGACCAGTAGCAAAGCTGAGCATCTGTTCCAGACAGACAAAGGGACCAAGGCAGTCAGACATTCAGAACACCCAACAGACCCCTACCTTTAGCTACACTCAACATAAAAATGAACAACCCTCACTTAAATGTAACTAGGCCCAGTCCTGTTCCTCCTCTCTGGCTGATCAGGACTGAAGTCCTTTATGAAACATAAATGCCCTCACTTTCTGTATTCACAAGAACAGTCACATTCACAGACCCTCAAACATTAGCCCAGTCTGTAAAGCCCTCTAATACTCATGTCCAGGCCTCCCTACCCATTATGCAGGTCTCCTCATACTGTCCAGCCAGTCCAGCTTGAAGTTTGCTAGCAAGCATATGCATGTGCTACACACTCATCTCACAAGTGTGCCCACAATCATGGTTTCCTTAAGCTTCTCACTCCACCTGTGCCCAGACCCTCAGTCCCCTTACTCAGCATGGGCCCAGACCTCAAGTCCTTCCAGATGCAGGCTTCCTCCTGTTCACCAACTAGTCCATCTTAATTTCCTGTATAATTACATATGCATGTGCATACAGGATTAAATTAACCGGGGTGGGGGGGGGATGAACACACTTTGGTGTTTAAAAGTGCTGCTGTTTAGACCTCTCCCACATAAACATACATCCTGGTCCTCCAGTTGTTGACACCTAACCTACAAGCTTTATATAGTCCACGGTCCCTCTAGTTGGAACCACCACCTCCACTCTTGCGTCTTGGTCTCTGGAGCTGCTGGCACCAAGACCTCCGGGTCACTTCTCCAGTTGCTAGCACTAAAGCCTTGCAGCACTCACACATGGGAAACAAAGTGAGTTTACACAGGGAGTGGGAAAAAAAAAAAAAGTTAAGTACATGATTTCATAAGAATATAGGGCAGTCTGCAGTGATCAAGCAGAGGCTGTCAGACAAGCCTGTTGACTGTCAGCTTGCACACACGACCGGCCCCTTTAATATCCCTCTCCTCTGTTTTCCCACGCTTGCTCCTCCCCCCTCCACTTTTCTTCTCCGTTGACCCTTCCTCTCAACATCCTATAACAAGTTTTGTACAGTCCTACGAGCCCCTTCAGACATCCCGTTGGGAGCTTTGCCCAGCACTCCGTGCGCCCCCCGCCCCTCTCCGCCGCACCGAGGGCAGCCTTGCTCCTCCTGCCACCGGTTAGAGAACGCAGGCTGCCCCCTCCACCGCCGTGCCCCGGGGCCATCGCTAATGGCCCATCAGCCAGGGACTGAAGAGGTCTGGTCTTTCTTATTGTCTCCCTTATCGCCTGCTGTTAGGTTTGTGTATCCGCGTGTTTATTTTATCACTTTCCTTGTTAGGTGTTGTTTCTTCTAAACTGAAGAGTTGGAGCCAGATAACTTAATGAGGGGGCCGCTCCCGCATTCCACAAACCCTTACAATACACACTCTGCGAGCTCTTGGTGCCCGAGGTCGCTTTAGGGGGGAGAGGGATCCATGAGTTGAGAAGTTCATGAGTAAATAGCTTTGTACAAGAGAGAGGAAAAAGCCGCTGAGAAACAGACGAGACTGGGCATCCTAGAATGACACAGGACTGCAGCATCTCATGTCTTCTTTACAGCATGGGTTGCATTCTAATCGGCTACTGGTTCACAGTATTTCTATGGTTTTACCATGAAAAATAAGGAAGTTGATTCAAAAGATGCAAACAGAAATTTACCAATGGGCAGCAACAGGCAGACAAGCAAGTACTTGATCCTGCTGGTGGAGCTCACTTGAGTAAGAGGTCATCCAAGAAGTTTGGCAAGAATAAAAGGCACATTTCCCATGCAAGTGAACTTCAGAGAATGCATTTTACAGTTCTCTCTTTCAAGTCAAGTTCTGAGAAAAGGTAATACCATTCCCAAAGGTAATCATGTTGTAGCTTTGAATCACACTCTCATTGCCAGAAGCACCAGGCATGACCTGGCTCTCCTGTAGAAGTACCCACATCAATCACTTTTAACAGAGTTGTACAACAACTTGGAATTGCGAGTCAGCTATAGTGGCTGCTTGACATGTATTCCTGTAATGTCTTAAGTGATGACCTGGAATGAGAAATTAGACTTCTCATCATGAAAACCTGTGCTGCTGATGTTATTAAATCCATCTTGAAGACCACCCTATTGGAATACCTCCCCTTTCACCTGAAGTAATGTCAAAATAAATGAGACATAGATAAAACATTCAGGAAATACTTTCCAGGAGATTTTAAATTTCAAGCATAGTAAGAATAGTGAAGTAACAAGATCAGTCTCCTTGGCAGATTCTAGAATAACCACTGGAGGTTTTCTCCCAAGAGCAAGTCAGGGAAAATATCTCCCAGGAATGTCATGGTGCAGCTGATTCTGCATTAGGGCATAAGACTGGACCAGATCAGTAGTTCCCAGGGTGAGAAGACTGAGTCAGGGGCTTAATGTATGGAGATCAGGCTAATAAAGTTTACTGGACTTATGCAAAATAATGCTTAAGAAACTCATCTCTCCTATCTATGAAAAGTCTTCTCTTCCCACAAAGCCCCATGATCGTATTCTTAGAAAACAGCACTGAATTTGCACTCCAGTTGACAGAAGGGTGGATGAATAGTGGATTTAATCCATCAATAGATCCTGCTGGTCTTGGGTTGCTCAAGTGCTGCATCACAGTTTAGCCCTGGAGGCCTGTCTGAACTACTTCAGTCATCTGGCACTGGCACAGATATCAGCCATGGCCATGCCCTGGGACAGAACAGCCAACCTCACAGACTCACTTCAGGCAACCTTCTCCTATCAGAAGCTTGTACTGCTATCCTCATAACATCTGCTGCTGGGAAATCCCCTGCAAATATACCTGAGGCTTTTTGAGTCAGCACATTTAAACCCTTGCAGCCAGCAACCATAGCAAGGCTGATGTTCTCACCCGAGAAGTCAGTGTGAAGACCAGGGGAATTCATTCACTTCAGTTCCCATGTGTGGGCTCCAGACTTACAAGCAGCTCCTCCAGGCACCTCAATCCAACCCACTACAACTGAACAAGTATTATCTCTAGAACCCCAGTTTATGATATCAAGGTCACGTATTCTGAGTACATATTCTGTGGTCCTCTTCTCACCTAACATACTCCCTACCTTTCCCATTTGTATATCTGGGTCCAGCACATTATATTTGGGAATTACTAAAGCCCTATACCATCCTGGTCAGGCATACCTTGAACAGCTAATACTGTGGTAAACTCCTCTGTTCCCCACATTGCTACAAGAAACTGTACAATTCTTCATGTATGATTCTGCATCCATTTACCTATATATATATATGGGTGGAGATTACGTTGAAACAAAAAAGATGGCACAGAAAGACAGAGCAACATGCATAGATGGATACACTTCCTGCCCACAAGGTAAATAAAAAATGAAAAGAAGCAGAAGAAAAAATGTTGAGTCTTCAAAAAGTCTAATCACTACATGAATACGAGGAAATTATTGATTATTTTTCTGTCCACTTTCCTATCCCTCTCTTCCCTCCCTCTCCCATAAAAAAAAAAAAAATCTAGAAATTAACTGCAGTGGAATATTTTGGTTTGTTTTAAGCTATTAAATCATCATTTTTCCTTGAGAAACATTGATGATTTAACTGACAGTTTATTTTAAAAATAGATCAAGCATTCAGTTGTCATGTAAGTGCTGTATTTTATCCCTAATGGAAATAATTAAACTTACTTAAATGCATGAAGAAGCAAAGAGAAAATAAAACAGTCATTCATCTTATTCAAAGGTCTACCCAATGTATTACCAGAAAAATGTAAGATTTTACACAGTGGTGCTATAAAAGCTGAAAAACAAATATTCCATTCACCGTTGTCCTTGATCATTAACAAAGGGACAGGCTTTAGGATTTATGATAGTAGCAGGTACTGCAGTGACAATCTGTGTGGTTCTCTATCTTCACATTGTCCTTAATGGTAATCTTAAAAAAAAGAAAACACACACATATAACAAATAATTAGCATTAGCTACAAAGTAAAAACAACATTCTCAAGTAAAAGATATTTGAAGCCATTTTGTTAACCGCAAGGTACACTGACTTTCTGGGTTACGTGTACTAGAATGACCTTTGAATGCCAACCTGTGAAGCTGCATTATCAATGCTTTTTGAAGCCATAAAGAGAATTTTTTCAGTAGTGATGTCATAGTTTGGTGTCCTTCATTTGGCACTTCCTAAAGTGCCTAATTTTCAAAAAGTGTCAGTAACCAATCTATGAAAAATCAGGAAGTGTCCTTAAAATATTTCACATGGGCATTATAAAAATGGAGACCACAAACATGGTGAGTCATCTTTATGTTTCACCTTCACAATCTCTACCAGCTTCTAGTTGCTGCCTCAGGGCAAGTATAATGTTGGTGGTCTAGAAAAAGATCTATGCTCTACTCAGATGAAGAGCTAGGATGGGTTCAGCTGTAGGTGTCTGTAAGTCAGGTATCTGGGCTCTCATAGAATCATAGATTCATAGAATGTTTTAGGCTGGAAGGGACTTCTAGAGGTCATCTGGTCCAAATTCCTTACACAAGTAGGGACATCTCTACCTAGGGCAGGTTGCTCAGAGCCCCATCAAGCCTGACCTTGAATGACTCCAGGGA
>JANIJG010009054.1:8450-49877 GCA_024611175.1 Megaceryle torquata | reverse complement strand
GGGGGGGGACCGCGGGTGGGGGCGAGTCGTGGGGGGGGGGGGGTGGGTGGAGGGGGCGTGTCTTTTGGGGCGGGGGGGGAGGGGGAGGGGGGGAAGAGGAGAGAGGGTGCCGATGCCGTCAGTTTCTGTGTGAGCTCTCTCTGGGCAGGCCCGGCCCGGCCACCTGCCTCGGGCTGATCTGTGAGAAAGGCGCGTCCCTTTTAGTGCGGAGGTGGCGGCTGTCCCGGCGTGTGCGGCCTGGTTTCCGCGCAGGGAGTGCGGGCTGTCGCTGGGCTCGGCGTGCCGGGCTGCAGCCGGCGCCGGGCGGAGCGAGGTGAGGTGTCTGCAGACCGGGCCCTGGGCGGCCCTGCTGTCCCTCTTTGGATGCGGGCCTGCTGTCCCTCTTTGGATGCGGTCCAGGAGTAATCAGCTGGAAGTCGCTCAGGCGGCCTGGCCGGGGTCGGGCGTGACTGGTCAGGTCAGCCCCCGCCACCAGTTCTGTGGTGGAGTGCTAACATTGATCGAATATGTTGTGGGGTTTTTTGGGGGGTGGTTTTTTTATTATTATTTTATTATATTTTTTCTGATTTCCCTTCTTTTTATGCCCATGAAAAATTAAGCTGTTAGCCCTTTTAAAATCATCTCACTTCTTAACCGAGAAGTCAGAATGTTTTGTCAACAGTTTTAATTTTAAAGGTTGCATAACAATAACAATCTGGGTTAACATCGGGAGGTGTCCTGCACCCTGTTTACTGAAAGTTTGGAAAACGAATGTTGCTATGTAATTGGCAAGTCGTTTGAGCCAGAGATTTTAGGATTTTGTTAGGCATTCTTTCAGCTTTAAACTCGGTATTTATGCCTGGGATTAAAGGAAAGAATTGAGAGAGGAACAAGATTGCCTTCTGCTGAGGTTTTAGGTAATGTATGCAGTCCCAGGAGGGGGAAAAAAGCTGATGGTTGTGTAAAGTACCACTTGTAACGCCACAAATGCATAGCATTGTACTGATGTATACAAAAAGAGCATGGCAATGCTATCTTTAGGGCCACATGCTTCAAGCACAAGGGATTGTCAATTGTTTTCCAAAGGATTTTAAATGCAAAAGTCTGAAAGATAGTTGTGTTGTAATGTGTAAAGTCTGTGTTACAGTTAGTGTCTTTTCCACCCTGGGATATGACCTTTGGTATTGTATGTAATTATGGCATAGTGATTTCTGGCCTTCATATTCAGATACTCTGTGATTTTACTTATGTGCCTGCTGTGCTGCGCTTAAAAAAAAAAAAAAAAAAGTTTTTAAGATTAATGGAATAAAATGATGATCAGACTTACTGCCTCGCTCTGCTGGTGCCTCGTTACTTCAGAAGCCAGCTCTTGTGAAGATGTCTCAGTACATGCGTGTTGTGCACTGACTGGGGTCTTCCAGGGCTGAAAAGGCAGTTGTGCATGTTCAGGTCTTCTGTGCCACAGATCCAGTGTGGTGCAGACAGGTAAAAACTACCTGAGTGTTTGAAAATTTATTACCTGGAACTTTTATTATTATTCCATGAGGTGATAATTTCACTTTCTCATTGAGAACTGTTAGAGGTAATTATTTTCTGCACTTGGTTGGTGATGTACAAAACACAGTGGTACATACTCCTCGGAGTAAAATAAGAGCTCCTGCAGAAGCTCTGCACACATACAGGCTTGAGGTGTTGATACTGTACTGAACTAAATGCTTGTTATGTTTGGATGTAAGTGGAAATTTCTGACATTCAGATGGTGTACTTTAAAGTATTTCACTCACCAACCGCAACTCCCACATACCTAATTTGGGACAGCTACTTAAGAGGAGCTGCTGGATTTTAGCAGGGTAAAATGGAAATGAAGAGGGAGTTCAGTTGAAACAAGCCAGCTGGTTTAAAACCACATGAAGTCAGGTTGCAGAGACCTTTGGAACAGTCTTGTCCTGCCAACTGAAAGAAATCCTGCCATATTTATAAATAGAGTCTGTTCTTCTGTGTGGTTTTGTTCCCTTTGGAAGCCTTTCCTCAGGAAAGGCTCAGTACAGCCATGTTTTTGAAGTTATTCGACACCCGTTTGAAACAGAAAACTGATCTTCCCCAATTGCGGTGGGGATGGTTGTGCTGAAAGTGAAAAGCTGGTAAAACCAGTTTTCTGCTTGTCTGTTAACAGCTTGGGTAGGAGATGAAAGGTTGCCCCCTCCTCCTCTGCTCCCCTGCCAGGGGATATTTAATTAAAAGCTAAAGAAAGATATTTTTGTCCACCAGTTTCTGATCCACAAATAAAAACAAAAGAAGAGGGAGATGGTAAGTAACAGTTCAGGCATGTAGTGTAGGCAGCCTGTTTGAAGACCAGAGATTGTGCAGAGCACTAGAAGTACTCCTGTGCCCAGGAGTTCTGGGTGCAGTGACAGCTCTCCACTAAGGCCTTTGGGTGTTAATGCAAACAGCCAGGAATCTGTCTGTAAAGTCTGGTAGTTATTTTGTGATTAGGAATGGTAATTATATCTTCCTGCCTCATTTGGGCAACTCTTTTGCTTTTATAGCCACAATATTTTTAATGACTACGTGCAGGCACGTACAAGTACTTTCCTCATCGGTGCGTGAAGTTGTGGAAGCAAGAGTAGATGTGATAAGAATTACGTGTGTAAGCATTGTTTCAGTCCCCGCAGGAGTTAATTGAGGCCAAGTGGTTCATCACCAGAAGGATTTCTGCAGCTTCGCAGGTGCACTGCTGGCCTAGGCAGCCTCTCCGCGCAGGGGGTTACATGTGGCCAGGGGCGGGAGGCTTAATTTGGCTGCTGTGTAGGCTCGCTCGCTGCCCTTTTAGCCCTTGTCGCTGCAGGAGAAACACGTGCCCCGTGCTCTCAGCGTTCGGGTGCGCTTTGTTGCGTTTATCATACGCAACGGGCGCCTTGCCACCCTTCGGGAGTTGCGAGAAGTAGCGGTTTTGTTGCAAAACGTTCTGGTTTTGCGGTTTAAACTGACAGTGGGGTGCTAGGAGACCCTCGGCATTTCAGACAAGAGGAGGGCAGCGCGGCTGGCGCCGGGCGTGGGTGACCTGGAAGCGCCTTGACCCCGTGGGCCGGGCCAGGCTCGCTTGCTCGGGGCCCCGCCGGGCGGCCCCGGTCCTGCCTTCCCCTCCCCGGCCGCTGCCGACGTGCGGAGGCGGCCGGGCTGTGTGGCGGCGGGGCGGGGTGCGGGGCGGAGCGGAGCGGCCGCCCCGATAACGCGCGGAGCCGCCCACCGGCTTCCCCACCCTCCCCTCGCCTGGGTCTGGCTCGGAGCGCTCCCGCCTCGGCGAGCGGGGCTCGGGAGCGGAACTCGCAGCGGTTGCACATAGTCATTTAAAGGCGTTTCTGAGGCCGTGCCTCTGCGGAACAGCAGGGTGGGAGTGGAAGCGGCTCCGTATAAGCAGGACACCGTTGAAGTGCTTCCTCTGCTCGGACAGTAAGTGCTCATTCAGCTGGTGGGGCTGGGTGCGCGTCCCCTGCCGCAGCACTGCCGCGGTGGGATGCCTCCCGCAGGTTGGAAACGCTTCGGTGACATGGAAACCGGCAAAAGTGGTGACTCTCTATCGCAGCCGTGTCTCCTGTTGCAGAAGTAATTGTAGGTTGTTACTGTGGAGCCGAAGTGTGTGATCGCGGGTGTTTCGGAGCACGGGACCTGAAAGCGTCTTGAACTCCTAGTGCTACTTCGTGGTAATTGAGAAGCAAGGAAATAGGTGATTACCCCAACCTGGTTTTATTAAAGTCTTGGGGAAATTGAAGGATGGATTGACTCTGATCTTAAACTCTAATGTTAGTTTTATTGGTTAATTTTTGACAAAGCATAAGAACAGCCATTTCATAAGAGCTGCCTGGCTGCAGGAAAGCACCATTCATTCTCTCTGTCTGTATTTTGGAGAGAGAGTCCTGCAACCAAATGAAAAAAAAAAGGGGGGGGGGGGAAGGACACCCCCCCCCCCAAACAAATCAGAAAAGCAACAAAACACAAATGTTTTCAGAGGTCGTTAGAGGAGCGTGCGCAGGTTTCTTAAATTTGACTGTGCCAGTATGAAGCTGCCAATGCAAAGTGTGAGAAAGTAGCATTTCTTCAGGCATTGAGCCCAATTCCCTAGGGACATAAATTCAGAAAATACATAAAGGGATTTAATACGGCAAACTTTGGACTTGGCATTTGTAGATACACAGCTTAACACGATTTTCACTCTTAAGTATGTTACATATTCTGCGAGCAAATGTGGCAATTACATTTAGCCTCTCAGACTTTGACTTGGTCGTTATGTAAGCGTACAATGAATGAAATAATAACCAATATGGATTTGTTTGTTTCCTTTTACATATATGACAGCTTTCACCATATCTAATGTCTTTGTTTTCTTGGCTGGGTATATCTGTGCCTCTGCACTAATACTTTTAGGTAAGTGGGAGTGCTCGCTCTTAGGTGTAATGTTTTACTGTAGATTGCACACGAGCTGAGAAGCAAGCTAAAATCTAAAGGGTGTTGTGAAGAGAAAACTTAACCTTTTATTGAACATCACCTTTTTGAGCAAGGTGCAGATTATGGAACCTTACAGAACTGAACCTGTGAATGAATTAGTGTACACAAACGCAAGGACAAAACTGGCATAGAACGAAGAGTGATGTATTTTGGACTTCTGCACCCTATCTAATTTGGTGTAGAATTAACATAAGCTTAAACCAAATTCAAGTTTACTTCTCGTGTAGTCGCGCTCTGTGCTTCCTAGAAGGTCGGATGTTATGGCAAGGATGGGATTCAGTTGCGTGCAGGGGCTTGGGGCAGCTTCTGTGACTGCTCCATGTCTCATGGCAGGGGACAACTGGGAAATGGGAAGCCCATGGCATGGAGAGAGCCAAGGAAGATGCAGCCTCTGCTGCTGCCTCACTGCAAACCTTGCTTTTTCTGTCGGCTTCCTCTGGAGAACCACTCCCAGCTCTCTGAAGTACACAGCTTATCTATATCTGATGGGCCTTGGCTTTAGGAGGAGTTGTGGGCTGCAGTTTATATGGTCATGGGGCTCAGAAATTGCAAACTCAGTAGCTGCTCAGTAACACAAGCTCCAGGGTGATGCTGTCATGTTCAGAATACTCTTTACCACTCCTCTGGAGGGAATTGACAAATCTATGAAATATTTAAATTGGCACATGTGTCCTTTTCAATGAATGCTGCTGGAAAGTTCAACAGCTGTCATTGCTGGGGATTTGTTTTAAAGAGAGTGTTTACTATGAATCTTTAGTAAGTGCTTCTGGAATCCCATGAAATTAACAGAATTCAAACTTTCCAGTAACAAAATACTAGCTGTTAAGAAGTTCTGGCCTTTGCCTCCGAGTAAAGAGTGATCTGTGTATCAAGACTTGGCTTTTTCAGTCGATCAAACCGTATTAGGATTTTCTCATAAACGAGAGACAGTTTATTTGCCTGCAGTTGAAGAATGGGTGACTGAAACATTCCCTGCCCTTATGCAGCCACTCTCCCCTGGCTCCTGCAGAGCCTGAGTCAGCCCCTGCTGCTGGAGTTTGCTGGCTAGACATAAAAGCCAGAGGAAGGTGAATGGCAGGGGAGGATTGCCTGAGCTCCTCTAGTCGAAGCTGTTGTCAAATGTCTGTTGGTTTTCCTGACGTTGTGCACATCCATGAGCCAGGGTGTTTTGAGAGACAAGTGTTGTTCCTGGAGAAAGCTTTGTTTGTGTTGAGAAATCTTGCATTGGTGTAGGGTCTTTGGTGTTGGGGGGTTTTTTATTCACCTTTATAGTGAAGTAGAGCAGATGGTTCTTCGTATGATGCCCTTCCTCTTCCATTAAAGAGGAATAGAAACTATTAAGAAATTTGTTTTTTGTTGTTTTTTAGGAAGACTTCAAGAATGAGTCTACCACAAGACAGAAGTAGAAATTCCTGCAGCAGTGAGCCTCTGGCAAAGTGCCTTCAAGCAAAGAAGGACTTGGAAACAGCTATATCTGGAATTGTCAAAGCTGAACAACAAATTAAAGAGAACTGGCAGGAGGTAATTTTGAATTCTGTTAAAAAAGAAATGTTTTAGTAACTCACTTGACTTTAATGACAGTTCTTATTATTCCAGAGTTCTTTCTGTTATGATGACGGTCTGAAATTTTCCTCCAGACTTGCAAGCAGCTTGCTATGTAATTTGTTCATGCCCTTGATACAGATAATTACTGTATTACTAGCTCAGGCACGCAGCACTTCCTAAAGCTGTTGGTTGAAGCATTAGAAGAGAGAGAGATTGGAAGTAATGCTGTTCTTTGATACTACTTTAAAGGCAGCCTTAGAACTTCTACTGACTTGAGTCATGTGTTGCTGTGGGTGACTGTGATTAGGTTTTGAGAAATAAATGTCTTCAGAAATACCAGTTATCTGTGAGAAACACCATTCTGTAATGGGCACAGCTGTTCGTGTGCTTGTTGGTACTGTTTGGCAGACGTTCTGGAGATGGTACGTGTCACCTTACAGGTAAAAGCGAAGATCCACAGCCACATAAGCCGCCACCTGGAATGCCTGCGCAGTCGGGAGGTCTGGCTGTTTGAACAGGTAGATCTCATCCAGCAGCTGAAGGAGGAGGCCTTGCAGCAGCAGGCACAGCAGCTTTACTGGGTAAGATTTGGTTGTAAATCGTTCCGCTGGTATTTTTAAGGAAACTTTGTTCTTGCATCTTCTCAACGAAAATCTTGAGAGGCCAATACAATAACACGTGTTTTGTCTTCCGTGCAGTATTTGGGACAATTCAATTGCCTTATTCATCAGCTGGAACGCTCCTACAGTAGTGAATTAGCAAAACAGATTTCAGTTTGCCTGGAGAGGTAAATACATTTTACAATGCAACGTAACTCAAGTGGTATTTATTTTGACCTATGAATTTAATCTGATATTTTTTATTCTAATAGAACTAACAATAGATAGCTCTAACTTGCTGTTTCTATGTTTTTAATGGTTCTTAGAAATAAGATGTTTAAAGCTGTCTGATACCTTTTTTTTTTATCTCCTATTGAAAGAACAGGACTGTAATGAGTAGGGAAGATAATGCTTTGTCATTTCAAATCATCATTTCATCAAAATTTCATTTCAAATATTACTTCTTGTTGGAAATTGAAATAAGAAGGAGATTTTTTTTTTAAATTTTATTTTATTTTAATTTTCTCCTGGCTATTTATTCTGTTCTTGGTTTGTGGATAGGCATCTCTTTATATGCAAATATTAAAAGTCTTTTTGTTACCTAATTACTGCCACGTCAGCTTGGAAGCCTTATGAAATAATGGAACTGATTCTTAAAACATGACAGATTAAGAAGATTTTTTTAAATTTCCTTCTTTTTCTTTCTGTAACTATTGTCTTTCTCTTCCAGACTAGAAAGTCTTACTCTTAAACCAGAGGAGTCTTCCATCCTGAATTTTGAGGCTGACACATCTTACCTTCGCCAGGCTATTACCTCATTTGGTTCAATTAAAACCATGGTAAGCACCAAGACTTCTGGGTTGGAATATTTGGGGGAAAAAAACCCCAAACAATACAACAAAAACCAATATAACTTTGAAGCAGTAGCGCAGTATATTTCTAGTGATATTTTTACTTGTAGTGATAGCTTGAATAGATCTTGGGTACGAGTTGTAGCGTTTCAGCTGTGTAATCCCTACGTGTTGGTTTATTAACTCATTTTGACTGGGCTCACGTTTCTAGATACACATGTGTTACTTTAACATAGATAATCAGAGACGAAGGGAATGATGATTGCATCCCTACGCCGTTCCAGCAACTGAATGAATGTTATGGTTTTCTTTAGATATATGATATATAAATATCAATAAATGGCTTTCTGTGATCTAAATATTTCAGGATTCTTATGTAAGCAGCGTATTTCCTGTATTATTGGTGACAGTACTCTGAAAGGAAGTGGGCTGAAGGTTGTATTTTTGATAATAAAACTTTATCCATTCTGGTTTTAAATGTTGAGAAAACTGTTTGCCATAAACAGCTGAACATCTGTAACTGTGCTTCTGCTTTGTTGTAGAATTCATCCTACAAACTGGACAAAACCGAGATGTAAATTAACTTTTACTTTGTTTTCCTTACAGCAAATCTCAGAGAGTGAGATTACTTCTCCCTGGTTCCCAGGGCAGAATTGTGCCCTAATGAACTGTGAGCAGGTAAGATTAAGACTTGTATCTGTGAATATTTAATTGTAGTAAAGGGAAAAGGAGAACTCAAGGACAGCGTTAGCTTGCTTGAGTATTGACTTCTGTTTGTTAAGGTGTTTGAGCAGCCAGTAGCAGTCATGATGGGGAGCATTAGTGATCTGAGGATCTAGCTGCTCCAGGGAAAAATGTGCAAGTATGAAAGCAAATTTGGAGTGTGGCTGTCATTCAGAATTTAACGGAATGTTCCTTGATGTTGACGAGCCAGGACTTGGAACTTTCCAATTTCTTTTAAAGCAGAAATTCGTAGGAAATCTCACATTGGGCTCTGCACAGAAGCAGCATCGGTGAAGGAGGGTAGCAAGTTAATAATGGGAATTGTGGTCAGGAAGAGGGTTACAGTGGGGTTACAGGTATCAGAACTGTGCATTGTAGAAGTTGTTGCTTCCCTTTCTTGTCATTTGCTTTCTGGAGAATCTGGGATTACAAAACAATCCATCTGTGCAGTGGCTTCGTGTCATACAGGTGATGGAAGATTCCTTTTTTGTTTAATTCAAAGGGACTGTTTTTTCCTTTTGGTTCAGAAATACTGATGCATGCTGAATGCCTGTTTTGATGTCCACCATAGGTTGCCTCAGTAATTCAACTTCCTCATAACCAAGAACATTTCTTTCTCAGCAGAAAACACTGTGTGGGACAGTGAGTGCTTCACTTGCTGACTGGTTACTTGGAAGCAGACCTGGGGTTGTTTCCCAGGCTCCGTATGTTCCCAGCACCAATCTTGATGAATGGGTTACACAAAAATGCGTGTCGGAGCCCAGCCAGGTAAGCCTTTTATGTGCTAACCCAGTTTTTATAAAGGGCAAAACACAGGATCTGATTGCAGGTGGAATGTGCTGGGAATTAAAACTGTAATTCTCTTCACATTGCCTCGTGTTCAGCTAACACTTCTGCACTTACTGTCAGAATGCCCCGAGCTGTAACTGTGCAAATGGCTAAGGACTGTTTTCTTTTTGTGTTAATATATGCATTTCAATGTGTTTTTACTAGGATTTAAATTCTTCCAAAGTCTCTTATTTTGAGCAAGCCTGGGGGAATCTGAAGGATCTGGAAAACTGGCTCCTGCAGAATCAACAGCGTGATGTTGCTGGGAAGACAGACTGCCCTGACTCCAAGGGTTCCACCTCTACTTTCAACTCGTCCTTTTCCACTATCGAAAAGGTGGAAGAATTGAAATCCCTTGGACAAGAAGAGATGGACCTTTCTGACTGGCTGCTTGCTCCTGACACAGAAAACCAAAGTGGTGCTTCAGATGAAAAATGGAAGTATGAATTTAAACCTTTTAGGGAAGAATTTAATTTGAATGATTGGCTCCTCAAAGCTGAAACATGTACCAGTTGTCGTGGCAGCCAGACCAAAAATGTGGAAATTGAGAACCTGGGAAATCTGAAGTGTCTGAATGAGCATCTTGATGGAAAGAAATCACCCACTACATCTGCTGTAAGTGCTTGGCTTCTTCAGCACCCCCAGGCACCGTTTAAAGTGGAAGATGTGTGCAGAGCTAATGAGCTCTGTGCCAGCTTTTCAGAATGTGTGTGTGATGAAAACTGTGGAAGAGAGGCTCTGTGCAAATGGCTTCTGAAGAAAGAAGGGAAGGATAAAAATGGAGTTCCAGTCGGCCAGAAAGACATACCAAATGCTGAGCGAGAGAAGACCAAGTCTGCTGCCAATACCTTGCTCAACCCCCCAGAGCAGCTCACAGGGGAACCTCTTAGTGCAGAGAAAGCAGATTATTCAGCAGAGATCGCGGAACCCTTGAAAGAATTGCTCGAAAGGCCACTGACGGGCTGGCTGGCCAACCCTGAGCACAAAGCAGAAAGTGCAGAAGAAAAGGCATGCAGGGAAAAAGCAGATAATAGTTTCAAGAGTCCTTTCCTAGACCTCTTGGCTCCATTCCACCTCCCCTTGAATGTAAACAGTTGGGTGTTGACTTCAAACAAGCTAGAAAATGTGAACTCGCCTCCAGCAGAAGATAAATGGCTTCTACGCAAGAAAGCACAAGTGAGCGTAAGTTTTTGTTACTGCATCTCTGAAGCCAATGCCCCGGGCCTGTCCTCTTGTTTTAATGCCTGCCTTCCCCATTCACAGCTCTTCTGGGTAATACTAACAGTTTTTAGGTTTCTTACCTCTTTTAATGTTTTCAGGGATTATTACTTCAGTAGCTGAGGCCAGCGTTTAACACGAAACAAGTTACGGTGTTTTACTAAATTAACAAAGTATTCATCTCAAAACCTCCAAAGTCAAGTTTTGCTTTCTTGACAGAATTTGAAGATAGATGAGAGAGTATTTCTGTTTGGAGATCTCTAATTAAGGTGACTTCTCTTTCAGGACTTTGGCCTTCCTACAGTTTGTGACCTTTTTGCCTGTATGAAACTCAATGGAGATAAAGAAAAGTGGCTGTATCAGACCCCTTTACAGGTAGGGTGCGCAGAATGTATTGGAACAGCCGAGCCAAAACAACAGCTCGGGGGTGCAGAACACAGACCTTGGCAGCTACCTGCCCGTTTCTCAGTTCTCTAGATGGAATGTTTGACAGCATTGTGATTTCCTCCCCATGTACCTTTTCAACAGCTCGGACTATTCTGCGTTTTCATTTTTCCTTTTCTTGATCACAAGCCATGGAGGGAATTACATTCTTGAGTAAATCACTGAACTGATGGGACACTTGGCAAACTCTCCCTAAGTCCCATCGTAACTAGAATGTGCAATTTATGTCAGTACTTTCAGGCAGCTTCTTTCTTACCTCTGTTGCATACTTACAGCTGCCATCACAATTTTCCTTTCTGCTGAGATAACTTTGTTTTGTGAATTGATGAAAAAGGTCCTTCTTAGGCATACTGCAAACCATGGAAGGCAAGATACTAATTGCAAAGAAGTATTTTAGTACTGGTTTTTGTTTTTTTTTTTTTTCCTCTAGGGTGTCTTATACATGTCTCCCCACCCCCCTGGAAGCGTTGTTTTCTGTTTCTTAAAGAGAATAACCCCATTTTAAATTTGTTTAGATGTGATGAACTGGAAGCATGGAAGCTGCCCCCTTTCTGCTGATCGATCGCACATGACGCTGAGTGACTGCAGCCAGCTGAATTCTTGTGTTTTGTGTTTGGCCGTCTGCTTTTTCTTCTAAAATTATAACAGAAAGAAATATTACTCGTCTAACAGAGTTGCGGTGCAGAAGATACCTTTTTGTTATGATTAATTCTGAAATGTAAACCCACTGAGCATAAACAATCTGATACTCTAGAGCTGTTAGTAAATTTATATCTGTTACGGGACTACGTGAATCTTCTCTAATGGGTTGTCACTTAACGTATGTTGGAGTCAGTGCAAACATAAAGCAAAATCTCTGTGGTGCTGTGAAACATCCACCTTCAGCAGTGACTTGAGAAGTGGTGCCATTCCTTTCAGCTGTTACAACTCTCACGAGCTGGCTTCCAGCTTGCTGGGATTGCAAGGTAACTTAGGCTGTATTTGGAAGCAATTTCTTTCATTGAGCAGTTCCTAACTTTAAAGGGTTGTGGTGTTGCATCTCCTGGCTGAGCCTGTATAGTCCACAGTTTGAAAAGGAGATGGATTTAGGGGACCTGATATTTGACAGGAGAATTGGCGACTTAGTTTTCATTGAAAACTTGTCTGGCAAATGTTTGAGCTATTCAAAGAGCAGAGTAGGGTGTTAATTTTCCTGCATCAGCAGATCAGATCCTGCCATGTCCCCAGTGTTTAGTCACTGTTGGAACTTCACTGAAAAAGCTTTAAGAAGAAATGTGTAATTTCTGCAAGTTCATTCACAATGAACTTGTCTTGACTAAACCACTGGAAAGCAGGCATCTTAGTCATGTAATATTTAAAGGTAGTCTGTTTGGGGACTTGGATGCCTTCTCATGAGACTGATGTCACGCTGCTCAACTGGGAAACACTAACTTGGCAGACTGTGTGGCTTCCACCGATTGAATTTAAAGCTATTTAAACTGTGAATTTCCATGGTAATCTGCATATGAAAGTGGGTCTGAGTAACTGATGCCCATAGCTGTGGACGTGAGCAGTGCCTCTTGAGGTATTTAGCATTTTGAGCCTGTAGGAAAGGATGCAGAAGGGTTAGGTGGCAATGTGGATCACACCTGTCAGCTTGCGTGAAGAACTGTGGTAGTTTCTGGTGCAGCTTTTACTCGCTTAACAAACTGCTCTTAAGGACTCTGAAGAACAGACTCCCCTTCTCCCCATCCCTTCAGCCCACCTGGGAATAAAAGTGATTTCAGCTCTAGACTGTGCTGTAGAAAATAAACTATGGGCGAGATCCACCACTGGTCTCACTTTGCAGGGTGAGCACATTCCTGTCTGATAGAACCTGCGCGTTCTAAAGACCTCAGAATTGTTAACATCAGTGGACCACTTGAGGCTTTCGTACTTTATAGTTGGGGCTTTCTTCTGGGACTAGAAAGGTGGTTTTAAATTGACTTTCCCCTTGTGCCGCGTGGGAAGACTGCACTGTGACTAACTCCAATACCAGTCTAAGTTGAGTAGCAGTTGAAATAAACGAAGGTGATTTGATGTGCAGCCCGCCTCTTACAATTCCTTGTAGTCGTCATTGTGTGCTACTTTGTCACTTCCTTCTGAGCCTTTAAAACTGAGGTTATGTATTCCTTTACTTACTCAACTGACTTATCACTAATTGATATTTATGTAAAACATTGATTAGTCTTTTCCATTAAAAAATAATTGCAACCAAAGGTGTGGGTGTGTCTCAGTGCAAGATGGTTAACAAAAAAAGCTGCAGCACATGGCCTGGTTAAGGCCTGCATGGATGCTGCTGCAGCTCTGCCTCCACCCCTTAACTGGATTCACACACTTCAGGTCTTTGTGCTGTGGGTGGGTGCAGACCAGGGAATCCTTGCACCAGGAACACCCCTCAGTGGGAGCTCCTCTTACTTCCCGCACTGCCACAGCCACCCTGGGACACACGGCCAGCAGGTCTAAATCCACTGCCACGTCCCCCCCGGGACACAGGGCCAGGAGGTCTAAATCTACATCCCCCCTGGGACACAGGGCCAGGAGGTCTAAATCCACTGCCACATCCCCCTGGGACACAGGGCCAGGAGGTCTAAATCCACTGCCACATCCCCCCTGGGACACAGGGCCAGGAGGTCTAAATCCACTGCCACATCCCCCCGGGACACAGGGCCAGGAGGTCTAAATCCACTGCCATGTTCTCCCCTGGGACACATGGCCTGTAGGTCTAAATCCACTGGCATTCACTCAGCTGCTCTAAGAAATGCAGTTTTAGACACAATTACATTTTTATCACTTTTGAGTATGGATTTTAATAGCCTTTGGTCCTCTTCTCCCGTGGCTGTGGAACGCCTCTGGGCTGGCCGTGCAATGGGAAGTTAGTTCCTTTCCGGCTCTTCTGCTCTCCAGGTTTCTAAAGGTCAGTCTACCTTTCCATGTTTGCTCCTCCTTTGAGGATTTTCCGCCCCTTTGAAGTCAGGGCTGCATTGTACCCTGGAGATGGCATTCTGGAGAGATGGTGTGGGGTTGGGGCCTGGCAGCCTTTGAATCACAATACCTTGAATTTCAGGGGTGGGTGCACACACACGTGTTCAAAATGGACTAGAGGTTCTCCTGAACATGCATCCTGAATGTTTATCTTTTGAAGACAGGGGGAAAAAATAACTCATGTTTTCCAAAGACAAGGAAGGTAAGAGTAGCTGTGCAGAGGATTCTAGTCCTGGCTTCTCTGGATAACATCTGGAAACCTTTTTTTGAGCAATCTGAGATTATCAGATTGTATTGAGGAAAGGGGTCCTCTTGGAAATGCTTAATTCTAGTTCTGTCCCTCTAAGTGGAGCTGGAACAGTTATGTCCCACTTCTCCCTCAGCTTGTAACAAATGAATCCTCTTAACTTGCTTCTGCGCAAAGTAACAAAATGTTTTGAGGTTGTGCAGTGTATCTGCTGGTGAGAGTGGAGCTTTAAGGCCGGGGGCAGGTCAGAGACTCTTCCCGAGCTGCAGAGCCTGGCAGAGGCCTGTCACACCCCTGGGGCAGCTTGGGAGGGTGCCCCAGGACAGGGAGAGGGCAGCTGACAGAGGGGAAGGGGACACCTGAGGGGAACACAAAACTGGGACACAAGATGCTGTGAAAGTACCAGAAAGGGCTGGGGTACCCTCTGGTGTCACCACAATGCCATCGAACAGCACAGGCCCATGCTTGGAGAGAACACCAAGCTCCATTTAAAACACACCCATCTCCCATCTAGAATTTATTAAGCACAAGGGGGGACCTTCTGTTAAAGCACAAAAAGGGATTTTCCTCCTTCCTTTTTCAGTCCCAGGTTAGGTCAGAAGCAAGCTAGGAACCCGGGAGTGTTTTGCTGCCCCAACGTACGCTTCCCTCCTCAGAAGCAGCTTCTGCTGCCCCGAGGAAGCTGGAGATTCCTACCAAGTGACTATTTTTCAGCAAATTCCCCCAATGAAGAGAAGTCACCTGCTGACAGAGGATGGTGGAAGTGGTTCACCTTTCTCCATTCCAAAGACTGTGGACCAAAGCAGCCCTCCAAAAAACCACAGTAGAAAGTCCAGCTCTAACACCACAACACTAACACAGAGCCTACTAAAAGACAGTGGAACATAAGGACTAACAAGTACCAGCATTTACAAGGCAGGGGAGAAAAGACCCATTTGCTCTCCCTTATGCTCCATGTAGTTAGGTGCTGGCATAAACCTGGGATCCAAGCAAAACTAATTGACTTCAATGGTGAAGGCTCGTTAGCTAGAGCACTTGCACTATAAAAAGCAAGTCTCAGGGGTCATCTCCTGAAAAGGCTTCTCAGAGAAGCTGCATTTCTTCTCAGAAGAAAGTAAGACCTACCACCTTCTCCCTACTGCTTTTCTTGTTGTTGTTATGATTTTGTTGGGTGCAATGTAGTTACCAAGGGCTGTTTTAGCAGGGAGAGAATGTAAACTCCTGTACTGCACTAGGTTGTCTTGTTTTTCTCTTGCCCTGCCTTCACACTCTCTCAGACAGGTTTAATTATTTACCTGTTTAATTATTGAAAAACTGAAAGAATGAGCTGTTACACAGTAACTCTAATACTGAACTTATTCACGACTTACTATTTAATCTATCTGCAAACAACGCTTGGTACGTGGTTTAGTTTCAACCCTGAAGGATGTGTAGGTTCATCCTGTGTTTGTTCTGCCAAACCCTGCTAACATTACCTGGGGCAAAAGGCTTGTCACCAATAAAAAATCCTCTAATAGGCAATGAGAGGAGTATTTATACTACTTGTTTTTTAACTGCTGGCTAAATGAGTTTTGAGAGAAATCCCAGGGCACCCAAATGCTTTGATAATCCACTGGCAGCTGTTCTGCAACAGCAACTGTACCTCATCCAGAAACAATCAGTTCCTTAGAGAACACAGGGCAGTGGAGTCAAGCCCTGGTGTGCCTCATCATCACCTCACATCAGGAAACAATCAGCCCGTTAGTTCCCTTCCCCTCACTGACTAACTCCCCCGGGATTTCATCTGTTCAGTCTCTCAAACCCCTCAAGCAGAGCCTCGGGATGCAGCACGTTTCTGTCTCTTTGGCACTAGGAACAGCAAAGCGCAGGAGCGGTGTTGTGTAAGTACCACCCTTTTTATTAACGATGTCCCTTTTTACAGCTTATCCTGTGCTGTCAGCATAACAAGCCCTGTGCCAGTTGCTACTTAAGGCTCCCCCCTCTCTGGCTGCCTGGGTGATGCACCTTGAAAGACAGTGAACAGCTCTACTGACGCAGACTTTATTAGGCAGCGCTATTGCTGTAGTACACGCAACCAACCCAACCTGGTAGTGCAGCAGGTACAGACTTGAGTGTGCCTCACAGCTCTGGCCCAGGGCTAGCTGGTGTGTCAGGGAGACTCTATCTTGGTGGCCACTCTGCTCGCTTGCAGGTCCAAGAAATATTGCCGCCTCTCCAGCAACTGGCTGGCGGGAAGGAAAGGGCCAGTCCAGCTACATGGTGTCAGGAGATTCCTCTCAGCGTAACTTCCTTTGGTTTCACACTAACTGTAAATAAAATAAGAAGGGGCACCAGACAGGTCTCACAACTGATTTGATTGGTGACTGCAAGCGTGTCCTCCATCCAGCACTGGCTGCCCTGCTCAGAGGGACTGCCGGGCTATGGAGCCCTTCATGTGTTCCCAGTTGTTGTAGAGAGCGTAGAGGCCAGTGAGCGTCAGACCGGCGATACCGCCTCGTGCTATCCCACGGAATCCCCCTGAGAAAAAAAGAGATTAAAACCCCATTAAAGTTACATCCAAGGTACTGGTCAGCTACAGCAACTTCCAACAAGCTGTTCAAATTCAGAGGTATTTTAAAGAAAAAGTTTTTCATTTTGGGTAACTTTCCAGAAAAGGTACCTGTGCTAATTCCACCCTCCCCGTAAACCTGTGGCCAGGCTCGAGAAAGGTCATTCCTGATCCTGACAGGAATGATGCTGGTGTGACTTCCCCTTGAACTATGTTAGTGCTACTGCCCAAGCAAACCAGTCAGAACACTCGAAGATGGCCTCTTCAAAGTCCTGCTTCTTCTGCTCCCTCCGTCCTCAGTGCAGGTGCATACAGACAGGAGCTCTTCCTGCTTTAAGAACTCCTCCACTTGGGATTTCAGATGAGGAGTAATAATAATGTTTGTCAGTTATGGTAACTAGATTTAGGGGGAAAAGAGAAAGGGCAGGAGGAAAATAAGTAAACACAACAGCAGCTGATGTGGACGTGACTTTGGGCTCCAGAGATTCTGTAAGGCTGTCACACAGAACTTATCCCTGCTTTTGTGTCTTTGGAATTTTAAAACATTTTGGGGGGAAAAAAAAAAAAAGAGAAGTAGATGAAAGGCAAGAATTTACCAGGGCATACACTGAACAACTGTCTTCATTCTTACTATCAGTTATCAACCTGCAACAGCAAAAACTGAGACATGCGTGATTTTAAAAAATAAATTGCTGTGTATTAAAGACTTGAAACTTCTGCATGATGTGGAGGTAAAAATACAGGGCAAATCTGGCTACTACCAGCAGCCAGCGCATCTGGGTGGAGCTGGGAAACAAACAGCATCACAATTCCATGCATGAGAGGACCGTGGTGGTCAGGGGCAGCAAGAGAGATTTCTGTTGCTTTCACTAAACAGCGAAGTGTTTCTGTTCCTCAGTAGTAGAAAGTGCCCTGGTGAAGCTCCCAGAGTGCCCTGTAAATGCACAGGAACACCTGAGAGTATGACCCTCAATACTAGGAAAACTTTGCAGAGTCAGACTCAGTCAGCCAAAGCAACTTAGATAATGTGTACAGCATATAGAACAAAGCCAGTTTCTGCTCACAGCTAGATAAAACCTGCCTGCTTTATTAGCAAAATGGACAGGGCAATTCAGGTTCCTCAAACTTGAAATGTATTTTGGTAATCAGTGATTTTTATTTTATTTTTTTCCTCCATTATGGGTCATAAAGTTGTCTTGCAGAATGGCATTTAAGCTTGTAATGGGGCAAGAAGCTGTTGGCGTCAGCTAGACTGAGACTGCAGCACCTGTGCTGCAAGATGAAACGGATTTCATTGGAGTTGTTAAACCTGCTGACGTTGCCCAGGCCTGTAATGAAACCAAGAAGCTGCAGAAGTGATAGCAGAAGTTGGACTTGGTACTAGAGGTCACATCCAGCCATAGTTTCTAGAGATTTCATTGCCAGACTAGCTGTGATGATTTGGGGGATATAAGCCTAACTGAGTTTAGTACCCTCACTGCTGAGAAATCAACAGCTCTAAGGAAAGCCATGGTGTTCATGCACCTAGGTGCCTAAAGCAGGATTCAGGAATGCAAATGGAGTCGTCTGTGATAATTCATCCTGAGCTCGTTCCCCAAGAACCTTTGCACATGAAGAGGTTGCAGCTGTGTACACACAACTAAACATATGCAAGCAGCTTCTGGCAAAAAGCCACCGGTGAAATTTAAAGGACACTTTGTGCAAAACAAATATTTGAGATCATCTGTAAAAATGCTAAATCCTTGTTACTTTGGGGAAAAATGAATGAAACAGTAGAGAGCCTGATGTTTCTGCTCTTCATTTTGGGAAGCAATTGCTCACAGAAGAAAGCCCCAAGCGGGTTCCTAACCATCAGTGTCCAGGGAAATGCAGGAAATGTGGAACATCCTCACAGAACACAACGCAGTACACGGTTGTGAATATTCCTGTAGCCCCTTCCCTCAGCCCCCAGATGCAATTCCTCTCCTTTCTCTTAAAATACTATTCTTGCTGTGAAAGAAAGGTAGGTTGAAGGTTAAGCGAGCCTGGTTCCAGGTTCTGTGAAGTCAGGGTTGTACAAGAAAGGTATCTTCTTTAACTGGGATAGCTGAGCCTCTTTCTAGCGTCCGTGCAGACTTAGACACAGTGCTGCCAAGAGGTACTGCTCTCTTAGCACAAAACAGGAGGTGATGCTTTCCCTGCTCGGTGTGGGGGGTTGAACTGGATGACCTTTAAAGGCCCCTTCCAACCCAAACCATTCTATAATTCTATGTTGTTAATATTTGCACGTGCTGGGGTCAGACAGGTGAGGATGGCAGCTCTGAATCCACTTACAAAGTGTCAACCCCAGGGCTTGCTTTAGTCTGTAGGCCTGGAGGACAACTTGGGGACTTTCCTGAAGATGATGTTTCCAGTGGAAGTGTGTTTCACAAACAGGAACTGAACTTGTGAATTACTGAGTTAACATTAAAAAAAAATCCCCAAAGAAAACAGGTGAAATGTTTCTTACCAGGTTCCCTATGCTTTCTGCCACACAATTTTAACAGTAAGCTGTTTTGTAGCAGTTGCACCTGGTTTCTGAACAGTCCACAGTAACTAGGAAAATTAGGGAAAGAAACAGCTTTCCTTTCCCCAACTGGTTAGATTTGCATTCGAGTCAATACCTCCAGGTCTGTGGCAGACATCAAACAGTAACAGACTGCAGAATGCAGTCTGGTTGCTGGGCAGGAAATGTTAAGCTTTCTGAGAAGATTACTTTGCTAAAAAATTAAAAAAAAAAAAAGTCTCCACTCCCATCCCAACTGTCTTTACATGATAGAACGTGTTCCCACCCCTCCTCTGCCATCACTTTCTGCGAGCCTCTGATACCAAGTCTCTCTTGAGAAAACCCATCTGGAAACACGGCCGTAAGCCTCTAATCTTGCGTGTCCAAGTAAGATAACGTGAAAGTTCAGCTGACAGGCATTTCTGAAAGCAGGTATTTTGAGATCAGGCAACCTGCAGAATAGTTGAGAACTGCTATGGCTTTCCACAGATCCATCTGCTGCTCTCTAAATGAGAAGTTAGCTGTCTGCCTCTAGCTGCTGTACCTTTTCACTATGGAGTGTTGTCCTTTTGTGCACTTAAAACAGTTTTCAGAGTAGTCCATGCGATGACACACAATGTTCTAGCAGTGCAGCTTTGCATTTCTTCATGCTATGATCCACTCCTAAGGCTGAATTTGACTCATAGAGTAGGTAAAACCATTATCTGTACTGCATAATAAGGGCAAAACCTTTCATCTTCCCGTTTCTATTTTCGGAACGCGCTACTCTGCTATCCTGGGATAGTTGCTGGGATGTTTAAAGCAAGCATTGTCCAACAGCAAACGTTAGAAATACTTCAACTGAAACCCCAGACCCACATATTTATGCCAATCGCAAGAGGTGTAATAGTCGTGATTTAGTCTTCTGCCTTTGAGTCTCTCAGGTACTCGGAATGCAAAGTTTCTCTTCCTTTAGGGATTCCAGGAACAAAAAGATTTTGAAATGGTTCGAAAGATTTGACTTTTCAAATGTACAAGGCAACCTCAGTTTTGCTCCAAATTCAAGTGCAGTGGTAGCTAAGCAGACCCTCTGAATTAGCAGCAGACATTTGTTTCAACACCTGGGGGTGGTCCTGGATCAGTAGAAAATTCAAATGGCTTCCTTCACGAGGGTAATGTTAGGAAATCTAAGTGTGGGCCAAGTCTGTGGATACAGAAATTACTCAGGAAGAGGATAAAATTCTTTTGGGGAACGAGATACATTCTCACAAAAACATGTTCCATTTTCATCCTGCCGCAGCTAAGATATTGTTGTTAAAATACAGAAACAACAAAGCTTGAAACAGTGAACGTTTCTTGTAGTTACTGTGGTGTTAAGGCTAATTTAGAAAAACAGTAAGAATTTCCAATTTAATTTACTAGTTCAGAAGTGTTAAAGGGGACTTTCATTAAAAATGACTTTGCAAGCACTGTTTAAAATTCCTGTTTTCTCACTAAGTGGGAGCAGCAGCACCCAGCTGATGGGAAAGTACTTCAGCTACTGGAAAGGGCAGCAAGAACCCTGTAAATCCCTGCAGCTCTGAGAACTCAGCTCACCAGTTCTGCTTGGCAGAGCTGGGTGGAAGGCAGCACTGCGTTCAGGGTCACGTCTACTCTCAGACATTAGCCCTCAAGTAACACAGGAAGCCTCACGAGCTATTACCTCTAGCACTTGCTTGTAGTTTGCTCTTACTTCTTATTTCAGACTCTATAAACAAAATCCTTTTACTAAACACCATTTATTAGTCTTATAAACCTGTTATGTGAAGAGCAGGTTTTAACAGAGGTTCTTCATTTCTAAAATGCCTGACAGATCTGAACTTCAAACTTCAGAAGCAAATCCTTTACCTGTTTTTCTCCAAATAACTCAGAAAATTGAGATACACCTGCAGCAGTCTGCAAAAAAGCCCCTTTTTCTCCCTCCACACCAAACAGAACCCCCTGTCTGGCCCAAAGGGAAGAGGCTTTTATAGCTCAAGAAGTAAACTAACACAAGTGCCCTGAACTTCTACCCACTGAATGTCACAAAACTGGTCTTTAGCTCTGGACAGATTTTACTGCTAGCAATAAAACGTTTAGCCCTTCTTAATTAATTCAAAAGGTATTGATTTTTTTTTTTAGGGTGGTATTCTGAGGTCTTAAAATGACAACTACTCCCTTCAGCTATTCTTAGCACGCAATTCCCTTCTCTCCAGACACACACCATTTCGTACCCAATTATGTAACATCTATTGTGCAAAAGGCACCAGCTGCTCTATCTAATATCAGGTCCCTTCTGTACTTCCTACAAAAGTACAGTAAACAATTTAGAATGTCCAAAGCATTATTTTTGTTCCCGTTTTCCCTAACCTCAACAGGGAAAACAAACAAAAATCTAAGAAAAAGAACATCCACAACCTGTGTAACTCTCAGATAAGAGGTAAAGGTTATTTAACTTTTTTGCTTACTGAAGTCTGTCAGGAATTTCAAGGAGAAATGAATGGCTGTCATACTGGGTCACACCAAAGTGCCATCTAGCTCAGTTCTCTTTTTCCTGAGTGGTCAGTCCTGCATGCTTGAGGAGGAGTGTAAGATCCAAAACTAGCTGTACCTTTAGTGACATGGTGACTGGCACCACGTGCACTTTCATGGTGGGAGGGAATAGTGGAGTAGTGCACAGTGACAATCACCTCTCTCATTTTTGCTCCTTTCAGAGACTGATACAATTAGAAGAAAGTACAGAGGCTTGACTTAGAAGAGAGGTTGAAAATGCACGTGAGAGGTCTAAGTACTTGTCTGGTTTAACATATGTCAGTATTTGTGTTTAGTAACATTTCTCAGAAAAAAAACCAAACCCTTGCCATAACAAGATCTTCATTTGTGCCTTTGCTTGAAGCTGAGTAATGAAGAATAGCATCTTGTTAAATGGAAATGCTCATGGACTTAGGATATCACACTCCCTTTTAGCAAAACTCGGGACTGTTGCAAGGACACGTCTGCTACATACACCACTGGCAAAGGAAGACAAAGGATTTTCTTTCATCTGTCACTCAACTTCCACCCAGAACAATCAGTTTAAGTGGTGAGTTCAAAACGTTGCTTCCATGAAGTTGCAAGTCTAGTGTAACAATTTAATACTGTACTCGCCTTGCTACGTTTGGGCTCAAACCTAGTCAGTAATCTTAGTATTAAATTTAATCCCAATCAAATGTGGGAACAGGAGATCCCTTCAGCCAAGGGATCAGCTAGTGTGCTGTTTCCAGGCTCCTCTGATCAGTCTGGCAACTCCATTCAGCATCTGCTAGCCAAAGGCAGGCAGTATGCTGAGATGGCTTCCAGCTGCCACTCCGTTCACACCAGCAAGTTACCCACGTCTGGCTGGCTCCAAGGAGGACCATCAGCAGTTTGGGGACTCAACTGCTTTAGTCACTTGCAATGGGGAACTTTCTGTGACTAAGTCAATTCCAGTGAACAGAGGGGGGCTGAACTTCCACAGTGCTCACCTGCAGACTTTGTAATGCTCTTTTATCTTCTCATACACAAGCTGTGTGTTAAGTAGCCTTGCACAAGCTGCTCACAATCCAGTATCTTTAGAATCTGCGTATTTTGGAAAGCCTTTTTTATTTGACTGCTGGTATTTTGGTAATGATTAACACCTCTACAAGGACAAATTGTGAAAACTAGGACCAGTTGGGGTCAACAAATCTTGTCTTCAAGAAGCTTTTCCATTATTTTTTTTCCTGTCCACACATCTCCCTCAGCAAAGGCTTAATCATTTGTTTCAGAAATGAAATCTAGGCTTTGTAGTGTACCCCAGAGTATTTTTCAGTGCCACAGGGTTGCTGATGTGATTCCTCTGCCAGTGCTGCATTTAAAACTGAACCAGAAAGTCGTAATAAAAAACCTGCCATACTTCACAGTTTCTTCTTAAAATAGGTTACTGATCTCTTTACAAAACAGGAATGATGGAAAAGGGAAACGTGTGTGAACAGCACTGCCTCCAACTCCATATCCACCCTTTGTGGATTACTGAATAGTCTTGATTGTGGGAGTTTCCAGCCAACACTGAAATATGGGGATTTGTAACAGAAATGTCCCTAATGGCTTTCAAATTTTATTTTATTTTATTTTTAATGCCAACACAACAGGGCATTCTGTGCAACACTGGAAATAATTACAGTCTTGTTATAGATCATACATGCGAAACGATCATTTGCACATGGCTTAAATATTCAAGATTTTTAATGGTAAATCTATATTGATGCTGGGTGAAGGCCTAACTTAGGGGGAAGCTTTACCATATAGAATTAGGAAGGGCATTCTGGTGTAAGGTGACAAGAGAGGAAGCATCAGAGAAGCAGCAAGAGGGATGGTGTATGACAGAAAAAAAAAAAAAGGAAAATAAGATTGGAATTAAATTCTTCAAACAGATGCAGGTATCATCTTTTTCACTTCCAGAACTAACCCTGGACCTCTAAGGTCTATTGTGCCACTCAATTTTCCTCTATATGGTGAAAAATGCATTTCTTTTGAGTTTCTGTGCACTACAGTTGTTATGCACAGAAGATTGCTGAAATATGGTACTACAATGAACGTGGACTTATTCACTACATTCCCCTTTGTCAGTGCTACTATTAGCTCAGTAGATCTTACTTTACAAAACATAAATCCCACTGTGCTCTGGTAAGAAAATTTTTTGTAGTGTCAGATGACTGTGCCTGTGACTGGAGTAGTTATCCATGGTTGCACTGCACTGAAAAAAAGAGATTACACATAATGCCAGCTCTATACTCCAAAAGGCTAAGGGGGAAGCTTCTATTGGAGTGTAAGATTGCAGTTCTCCTTCTTCTTTGTGATAACTTCCTACAGAAAATGTTAGGCTTCTGTACTGCTACCCCATACAGTGTTGCCTATCACTTACAAAATGCCACGTAAGTAGTCACAAGAGACCCAGTACTGTTACAGGTTAAGTACAGAAGCTAGTGTTTATTTAGTGTTTATGAAGACTGCAAGCCAATTATACTGTTCTGCCCCATAGATAACACTGGCCTTTAGGAACACACCTAAGATGCTGCAGCTCAATTAGATATGCAGGAGTAGAGAGGTTAATTCCAGATTTATCTCCTTGGTAAAATACAGGTGAATCATATAGCCAAACCTGTAGTGAGGTACTTAAAATGTATACTTTTTTTCCCCATGGTAATGTCAATTGGTGGTACCCAGCAGTCCTGTAAAAAAAAAAGGAGGATCCCTCCAATTGTTAGCTTGGAGTGTGTGTTAAGAGGCTGCTGCTGAAGCTCAGACCCTCTCTTCTGCAAACAATTCCGTAGCAAACTAACCTTAAATCCAGGCTGTGCTCAAATAACGTTGTTGGTTTTGACCACTATGCAAATACTAGAGTCCTACCACAAGACAACAGCTTCACAAATAGCTAAATAATGCCTTTATAAAGTTATTAGTTTGGTTTTGCATACTTTAATCACATGAATTTGTAAACCTGATTTACCAAAATCTTTTGCCCTAAGAAGACAAAAAAAAAAAAGAAAAATAATTTCAGATTTTCACTTTTTCTAATTAACCCTCCTTTGGAAATTTTGTCTTGCACTCCATTTAGGATTGTACTGGGTGAATACCACTGTTCCCTTTATGCTTAGAGAAGGAAATCTCATTTAATATTCCTAGCTATTGTTGCTTAACCTCAGAAGTAGATGGCATCGATTTAAGCTTTTTCCTTTTTGGCATTAGAAAAAGTCATCTCAATTAGCTGAACAAACTCAACTGCACTGCATCTAGCAGATAACTGAGACCTATTAGTTCAATATCCCCTAACCCAACACATTGTCTTTCACACAGCTAAGACTACTTAAAGTTGCATTTAAGAAAAAAAGGTAATTCCAGCTGAACTGAACTGGAGTCTTTGCAACATGTACATGACTAACAATAACCAAGAGAGCTACATTATGTAAACACTGAAATGTTTACTCAGATTTATAGTTAGATTGTATAAAATCCATACCCAGGACATTCTCAGACATGTTTTTCAGGCATAGCAGGAGTATAAACAATAGTTTCTCAAGTCTGTGAGTGGATGCAGGTAAATGGGAACTGCCTTCCAGAGTGAAAGAGGGTGGCTGTGGGGCAGGAATGTGCAGAGCGCAGCATGACTGCATCAAGATGAAAACTATCCCAAGGGATTCATGTGATAGCACCTGGAGTTGCAAAAGAAGCTACACTCTAGTTCTATGTTCCTAGCTTACCATTTGTACGCTGCCCATTTTCAGAGTAGGATAATATTTAGTAAAAGTAATGAGAATCCAAGTAACTCAGGACAAAGCACAAGAGAAAAATCAGAAACAATTTGTTACTCTACCAGTGCTTTTGTACAGCATTCCTGTCAAGGTTCCAGCAGCTATTGTGTTCAGGTCATCTTCTGCACCCCGTGTTTTTTCAATGATGACTCCAAACGCACTGTAAAGTAGAGCTGGGAAAGAAGAACATATTAAAAAATCCAAGTTAAAACTCCTATTCTCTCAGCTACAAGGCTTAGAATTCAGGCTTGGTGGAACTATTTAGACTGTGCTTCTGAAGCACGGAGTTTCTGCTTATTTAAAGGGAGGGAATCCTCTGCCAAATCTTGTCTTCAGTGTCTCTTTCTAGACCTATTTCTATTTTACCAACAATTAATTGTTTCTCAGCTGTAGTTGGTTAAAGTAGCATCCTTCACAATTAGCACTGTCTCAAGATATTATGTGATATAAAGCACTGGCTGAAGGTATAAGCCTGCTTTGCTAGTTCAGATCTGTTTAAAAATCTTCGGAAGGTTTAACTTTGTTATGTCAGGCTTTATATTGTCTTCTGTGGATGGCAGGCAACTAAACACCACTTTCTAGGTAGCAGAGAAGTTTGTTGCCCGTGTGTGACTGAGATGAAATGCAATTTAAGTGCAGCATTTGCATCACGTTATCAAGGGCTGTGGGGGCAGAGACGAAGGAATGAGGAAGTGGCAGGACCTAGATGGTGGCTGGAGGAAGTGCCGCGTGATCGGCGGCTGGAAGTCCGGCTGCTGCGAGGCCGATGGAAAAACTTTTTGCAGAAGTACTAACCCCTGGGGCTGGGGGTGTAAAAGCCTGTGTGCTATAAACAGAATCCCCAAGGGGGATTTCACAAGTCTGTGTGCTCTCAGTAAAGCCGATTCTGGTTGCACCTTCCACCTACGTCTGCGCCTTCCTATGCGGCAAAGGGCTGAGCACAGTGGGCTACATTTCCTTTCTATGCCTATTAGATTGCTTGGGATTGGACATTTACAGCTGCATGTGAAAACTTTATCCCCAGAGGGCCTTTTGGAGAACTTTGGGGACTGTCCTGGAAAGGATTAGAAAGAAAAATGCCTGGGCTTTTAGTATGGAAGTATACAGGGACATGGTTTAGTGGCTTTGATAGAGCTAGGAATAAGGCTGGACTTGATGACCTTGAAGGTCTCTTCCAGCCAAAACAACTCTGTGAGTCTAGAAATTTGTGCACTTTGATGAAGATCCTCACCCCTCATGATGTAGTCCTATTGCCTGCTGACAAGGAACAGCAGAGTATGTCGTCATTTTAAAGTAATACAGACACCATGCCACTTTCCTTGTCCTCCAAGAATTTGAAATCTTTTACTTCTGCTAAAAATCAAGTGAATCTGTCATAAGCAACTGTATTAATGTCAGGGAGTTGAAGAGGAGCATCTCCCTCCATTCAGCACAGGCAATGGCATTTCAGCCTGTCTCAGCAGCGTGTAGTATTAACGATGCAAGGAGGGAAGAGCTGAACTCAACAACATTTAAAAACCAGTGTAACACAGATATTGCTCCATCTGTTTAGGAACAAAATGACAAAAACTGGCAGTAAGGACAAAAGGAATCTTTGAAGTACAGAAATGCTGTGCAAGTGAAGATGTATTTTTGCATCATTTCAGCTCCTTGAAAGGCACTCCTCTGGTAGCTAGGACATAGCAGAGCTGTACCAAATCCCAAAATAACAAGTTCTGCTTCATTCTGTGACTTGGGAGGCCGTATTTTCTAAGAAAAATAACAATTTGTTACTGGAATGCACAAACATTTTCTTGAGTAATCTTTCCTCAAACACAGCTGGAAAAATCTGTTAATGTGTCACTTAAGCTGGAACCTTGAACCACAGTGTGCCTGTATCTTGGTTTTCAGACATGTTTTGATTAGATTTGGAACAGAAAATAAGGAAAAAAAAATGGTTATTCATGTTTCAAATCCTATTTTAGCCTTTAATTTCCTTTTCAATGTTTACTGAAATGCCCTCATGTCCCAAAGAAAAAGAAAAAAAAAAAAAAAACAAAAACCTGCAGTCTTTCCTGATGGATTTAATGATAAAAATGTAAGGTTACACTTTTCCATGAAACAGTTACATCTTTAAGCTGTTTTTCTTACAAAATAAGGAGTTTACTTACCCAGAGATCCCAGAGTGTTAGCCCATAATGCTCCTTGCCTTGTCACCATATTTAGAATTCTATAAAGGAATTCAAAAGATATTAAAAATCTTCAGCTCTTTGTGTTTACATTGAGGCAGTGTTTATGACAGTAGGCATAGTGTGTTCACACCATACATTTGGTTCATAAAACCAGAATAATGAATCCAAAGCTCTTCAACAGAAGGAAAAGCACACAGCTTGGTAGTACCTAATCTTTTCTACCACATATGCTACAAATAGTAATGCAGGCAATACCAAAGCCAATTATTTAGTTCTGTCAAGAAAATCTTTCTTGTTTTCAAGTCAAACTTGCCCCTTACCAAGAATCTAATCTCTTCCCTTCATATGACTTTCTAACCCTAGCTGATAAATGTTCCTTACATGTTGACATTACATAGCTACTGAGAATGACTGATACACTTATGCTGACTTAACTGGGTAAAAGAGCTCCAAGAAGGCCAGAGTGCTTGTCCAGGAGGTGCACGCAATACAGGGACCATGTGTCAGGGAGCATGGTGATGCCTGAACAGATGGAGTGGGTATTCAAAGCAAGTCTGAACCAAGCAAGTCAGGAAAGAGGCAACCTTCTGCAATTCCCTTTGTCAAACTTAGCACCCAACAGAAGGTAAAGTACCCTGAGTATTTCTCTATGTATGCTTCCAGACTAGCACTAAAGAGGGAGAGCAAATCTTTAGTGCACTCTCAGGGAAGCACAATGCCACTTCTTTTTGGCATCAGCTGTCTCCAGGACGGTGACAGCAGCAGCCAGAAGAAATGACTGATTCTTATCTCCCAGCAGCGTAACACTGTCCCGGGCACCGTGCTGCTCTGGACAGCTGACTACCACTGGAACTTAGTTTACCACTTACAGCAATGAAAGTGTCACACGTGATCCTTCTCACTTTGAGTTCATTTTCCACTATTTTTCCTTTTTTAAAAAATTTTTGTTAGAAGACACAGGCCATTACTGACTATAGTTAGGTAATGAACTAAACAGTAATGGAAAATTTTGAAATGAGAGGAAAAAAACCCAAGAAGCTAAGGTATTGACACTCCCCTTAATTACAACCTCCACCCCCATTTCATTAACATGACATTAACTGATGGGAAAACTCAGAATTTTAATAATCACAACATACTGTGAGCTATTTGATGACAGATGATTAACAACAAAAATTAAAATCATTTCAAACCAAAAAAATATAGGGAAAACCTGTGTGCATTAAGGATAAATATGGAGGAAATCTTGACCCTCCCCTGCATCTGATTAAAAACCAGGGAACTTAATACACTGTTTCAAGGGAATGACCTTCCATGGCCTTTTCCCTTGAAAGGCCAGGACTAACAGCAGCATGTGCAGTGACTGCCACCTGCTGGGCTCGACCCACTAAAGTTTGCACTTCACATTTTTTTTTGTGTGGCTAGGCTCATTCTGAATACATCACATAGAATTCTGTTCTCTGGAATGTTATGCAACAGTCAAAATTACAGTTGGGAATCCTTTGGGTCTATCTTTAATTCTAGAGATGGTGAAGAAGAGGATGAAGAATATATACAAAATATTTTAAAAGGAGCAGAGTTGGTATAAACAGTATAAGGAAATACTAAATTCCTCCTCTAAAGTTTCCCTTTCCCAAAGCATTCAGGGAGAGTGAAAATGGTCTCCTCCAGTTATTTTGCTGCTCTATTTTCCTATGTCTCCTTCACAGGCACTTGAGTTTTCTTAATAGTTATGTCTACAGTACCAATAATTCAAGAAGGATAAGCATACTGTAGGAAAAGACTATGTTCCTGTCTTTACTGTGTTATTTGAAACAATAAGGTAAGATGAAAATACAGGAATGTCCTGGGTGTTCGTGGATGCTGTAATCCAGAACAACTTCCACCCTGCAAGCCTTGCTCAGCAGCATGCATCTATGTCACCCCTAATGCAAATCCAGACAGGCCCAGGTTCAGCATTTTAATCTCTTCCTGGTTTTGAAAAGTTTGGGACTGAAGAGAGAACTTGCTTTCAGGTAAGTGACAGCAAAAAGCAAACTGTGTTGCTTCTGGAAATATTTCAACTTCTAAAAACACTGTTTTGACTTGGAAGTAAATTTCTAGTAAACATCAAAGTACTAGTTTATTCTCAAATCTTTAAGGTAAGTCAGAGGATATACCATTTGTCACTAAATGAAATGCAGTAAAAGCTTGAGCTGAGTATCACTGTAGCTAAAAGTATTTCATAACTCACAGACAAACACTCATTTGTCCCCACTAAAGACACAACTTTTTTTTTTTTTCCCCCTCAGTATATTCAGATCTAACCTTGTATGAAGTGGAAGGAACAATTCTGTCACTAAAGTGTACTCTTTGTTTGAGATTAAACACTTACTGTACATTTCTAGGTTTCGACCATGCCATATTCTGTGTCTCCTTCAAGCCAAGTCGCAAACCATTCAGTGCACCAAATGCTGCCCCTAGTTAGCATAATATCAGTTATTACTTTTTTAAGAAGAAAAAGGAACAAAAAGAACAAGACTAGAAGCAAATATTGAGAACATACTTCAGTGTACAGACTGAAGTCAAATAGCTGTTTACATAAGACTAGATTGCAGAACAAGACATTTACAGTTTTGTCAGTTACTGTAGTACACGGGTGTTACTCAATTGGAAAAGTGAAAACTTCAAAACTACAACCACCTACCTGTCATACAACATCCTCCAATGGTAAAAAAGGCCAGCTCAAATCTGCCTCGAGTTTTGTTGGCTCCTGTGGGCAAGATAAATTCATCTGCATCCTGGGGGAAAAAAAAAAACAAACCAAAACAACAACAAAAACCAATCACTAAATGCTTTTGTATTTTCCAAGTGTACCTGCTTCAAAATGTAGGTAATTTTTTTTTTCTTTAATCCATACAATGAACTAAAAAAATAAAAAAGACATATACAACCAGTGTTCCTGGAAAACTGCTGTCTGCACCAGCAGACAAATTGAATATACTAAGTGTATACATGAAGAAGAATGAAAAAAGACACTAAAACTTTAAAACTGACTGAGAGCTGTCCTAACTTTTAAAACTTAAATCAGGAAGCCAAGAAACTCATTGTGTGGGCTGCTGGTTGGTGTTTTGTTTGGGTTTTGTTTGTTTGTTTTTAATGATTATTTGCTTAATTATTCATTGCATCCTGCAGTAGGCAATACGAGACTCACTTGCCCTCTAAAAAGCTTCCCATTGTCTGATTATGCAGCACTGTTTCCTCACGGTGATGCAGTAATGCGTTAAGGTTTCCACTACTCTGATACTAAAGAAAAACTGCCTTTGTACTGAGAGAACTATTTCCTTGCACTCAAGTGACCTATTTTGAACACATGAAGAAAAGCAAAGAATACATTCAAAACTAGTGATAATGAGGCATGAAGTGTGTGAGGTCGGTAGTTTTTGACTTTCCCAGGGGACAAGCAGGGACAGTCTTGTGTTCTCATACACTGGAGTGGTTTAGAAAGCTAGAGAAACAGGCTGATAACCAGCATAGGTGTAGGGATAAGGTGGACAAAGCACTTTTTCTGTAGGAGACCTGACAAGACACACACATGTGGATAGGGTGCTAAAGCAGTAACATCTTTTTTTGTGCTTGCCAGGCACTGCATTATTCACCTCTCCTTTATTTGATACCTGTGACCTCAACAACTGCAGGTTCAAGTAACTGCATTTTAAGGGGTTTTCTTAGTCCATACTTAGCACTAAATGTGGATGGCAATAGAGGAAAAAATACACAACTTTTAAAATTGTGAATAAGATAAACAACTCCTAATAGGATTTCTGTCTTCCCTGTAACTAGACATTTGGAGAAATTTGGTGTGTACACTAGCTAGCAGTTTCTTAGTTTTCACTACTGTCCAAAAGGTAAGATCTCAGCAATGAGGCTGACTTACCCTCTGCATTCTGAAAGCAAATGGATGGTCTCTAAGTACAGAAGACCCTCACCCCTCCATGGACAAACCAATTTTAAAGGCTGATAATTTAAGTTCTTGTATTCTAAAATATCAACTGTGTATTTTTCCTTGAATTTTTAGAATCATGAAATGGTTAATGATGCAAGGGACCTGTGGGGACTGTTTACTGAGTCCCTGTGCTCAAAGCAAGGTCTGCCAGTGCTGGTTGCTCAGTGCTGGACCCGGGTTTTGTGCATCGTGAAGGATTGAGACCCCCACAGCTTGTCTGGGCAAGTAAAAAAAAAAAAAAAACCAAAAAAACCCCCTCACATTTGAATGGGATTTCCTTTCATTTCAATGTACTTGCTAGTGCTAAAGAGCTGTGAAGTGTTACAACACAAAATGTAGCCTCTAGTGATGTCAGTAGGTATGTTTAGAACTGTTTTATGTTACGTTACCTTTTCTTTTAAAGCAAGTTTTTGTTTGTTTGTTTTTAATCAGCGTACACACACATTGTTCCAAAAAACATCATCGTTAACACCAACATGTTCCCAGATATACTGTACTAATTAAACAAAACAACTTTAGAGTGTATTTTTGGAAGAGGTCTCAATAATCACTTAGCATTTTTTCAACGACTCAACAGCTGGCAAAATTAGGATGCTGGTGAATGCACTTCAAGCAGAGATAAAGCCTCTGATTTCTACCACTGGGGGGATGTTATGTTGTAATCTTGGCAACAGGTTCTAGGGAAATATTAAAAAAAAACAAAACAAGGCACCCAGAAATGCCTTCAGAGCCTTCCACTTACAAAAGCAGCAGTGTCACGTGGAACAAGACACAGATTTGTAGCTACTATACAAATGTTGACCTTCAGTTCTACTTCTGCAAATGTCATGCTGTCAGATGACAAGCCATATGTATAGAATTGTGCAGAAGAGATTAACTAAATAAAATCATTAAGGCATGCATCCTTATTGGATTAACTTAAACCTTTTAACCTTAAACCTTCAGATTCTTTTCACTGATAGTTAATAGTTAATATTGCTGAGAAAGGAAAATGTTAAAGGATTTTAAATTCTTTTATTTTCCTTATGGTGGCCTATAGACTACTGTGTTATCTTAACTAATATTAACCTGTGTAAGTATGAGAGCTACACTCTTGTAAAATAGAATGGAAAACTCTACTTCAAGGGAGACCCTTTTAGCTGGGAAACTACCTAAGTGCTGTGAAATACACCACTGCTGTGATGACAGCACAGACAGTGACAAAGCTTGTCTCAGGCTGAACACGTCTGTAAACTGATTGAGCCCACCAGAGTCCATCAAACCAGGGGAGAGTTTCTGGCTGCTCTTACTGATTGAAAGGGCTCCGGGGAGGGTGTGACAAATGCTGGAATGTGTCCAGGGGTGTGTTGGGACTATATGCTCAGAGTAGGGACACCTCTTCTCAATAGCAGCGGGCTTATGTTGACACAACAGTCCTACTTAGCCTCTCTATCTTCTCCTAGATGCCCTGGCACCACAAGCTTTTATTAGGAAGAGTACTGAAAAAATCATTCCTTTTAACTGTTCCTCAGTTCAAGGCTTCTGTACACACTTCATAACACTGCAAGATTTTTGAGGTCTTCGTGTATGACCGTACAAATCATGGAATCGAGATCTACACAAGAAAAAACACCTCACCTGTACTAGATACCTGGGGTCCAAGTTTAAATACGGGGACAATGGACTCATTCCAGTTACTGAAAAAAAAAAAAAAAAAATCAGAAAATATACCAAATTCCCTGGTAACAATTTCATATCCAGTAAGTTAAAAGGGGGCAGCCCTTGGGCGCGGAAGCAGTGAAAAATCTGCCGTTAAGCTGCACGACTGGTTAAAACACGGCACTGACCGACAAGCCGCTGTTGTCAGGAAGCGCCTCAGAAGCGGCTCCCATGGGACGGACACGGCGCCTCTGTAAGCAGAGCTGCGGGCCCAGCTGCACGGAAACCCGGAAGCCGCGTCCCTCCCACCGCACCCGCCGGCGGGGGCGGCTGGAGGCAGCGCTGTGCCCCGGCTGCGCGCGGGCGAGGCGGGCAGCCTGGCCCCTCGCCCAAGGCCGCTACCCCCGGGCCCGCCAGGGATCGGCCGCCCGGCCCTGCCCCCTCTGACGGAAAAGGGATATTGCTTCCCCCCGCCGATCGTGTCCTGCCGATCGCACCGATACTCACGCGGCACCCCGGCAAGGTCAGCGTGCGAGTAGCCCACCCCACCGGCGCCGAAGAGGCCGCCGAGGCCCGTGCCCTTGGAGTTGCCGCCTCCCTCCATGGCGCCACCGGGCCCCGTGCCGGCCGCCTGCCGCAGCGACGACCTCTGCGTGCTGCCGTAAAGCACGTCGCGCGCCGCGCTGCTTTCCGGCCTACGAGTGCGCGGCAGGCGGGGGGAGGAGGGCGGTCACCATGGTGAGAGGGGAGAGGCGGGCGGGAAGCCATTTTGCTGTGAGCGGCGGCAGCCCCCACCTCCTCCTCTCGCTGGACTCGCCTCGGCCCCGGCCTCTCAGCGTCTTCCGCGCCTCCCGCCGAGAAGGCGGCTGGCGGGACGAGCCCGGCGCTAAGGGCCGGAGAATGCGGAAGGGCAGAGGCGCCGGCAGAGCCGCCGCCACCGCCGCATCGTCGCGCCGTCCCCGGGGGGCGGCTGCCGCCTCGCCCCGGCGGCCGCTGGCGGGCCCGCGCGGCTGAGGCGGGTTGGGCGGGCGGAGGCGGGCCCGCCGAGGATGAGTGCGGGCTGCGGGCGGGACCCCCCTCGGAAGAGAGCCCGGCCGAGCACAGCCAGCCCCGGCGGCGGCTCCCAGGGAGAGCAGTCGCCGCCGCCGCTGCCGCTCGGTCCCCACCAGGAGGGGCCCGGGGGCAGCTGCTTCGGCGGCGACAGACCCGCTACCGCCGTGGGGAACAAAGGTTTGTACCGGCTGGGGCTGCACCCTCCCTGCGGCAGGGGAAGCGGGCCAGGCGAGCGCTGGGGCCGGGCGCGGAAAAAGGCTTGCCGATGGTCCGTGTTCCCGTCCCCCTTCGGCGGCTTGGGCGGTTTCGGGGTTCCGGGAGAGATGGGACGGCTCTGCCAGCAGAGCCTGGGTAGTGCCGGACTTGCCCGAGCCGGGCCGGAGCGCCGCGAGAGCCGCGGCCGCGTCTGGGTTAGGTTTGGGGCCGGGCCGGGCCGGAGGGTTCCGCCGAGTTGCCGTGTCCCCTGCGGTGCTTGGTGCATCTCCGCTCGCCTTCCCTTCGCGTCAGACGCTGAAGGGAGGGCAGCGCGCAATGGCGAGAGGCCGCCTTTGCCGGTGCACGTAGCCTGCCCGGAGATGGCCTTCAATGTCGCGCTTGGATCGGCTCTAACTTAGCTTCCCGGAGCCGCGCTGTCCGGTGCGACGGAGCCCGGGGGTGCGGGGCAGTGCGCGTTGCTTCCCTTTGGAGAAGGCTTTTGGTAGGGGATTGTTCTCGTGGCTTTGTGCGCGATTCTTTACGAACTTTCAGTAACAGAGCAAGTGAGGTGTAACCTCCAAGTGAGGTGTGAGCCGCTAAAAGTAGCGTGTTTCTAACGTGAGAGGACAAATGCTGCAAGAGAAACGACGATCAGCCGGCTGTTATGACAGGCGATCACAGTAGGGAGAGCTCAAGGGGATGACGGAAACCCACATGGACATGTGGCTACAGGCCTAGAGTGCTGCTGGTCGTGTGGGGTACCCCTCCTGCTGGGTAACAAAGCTGCATAGAAGCTCCCACGTGGCTTTCCTTAAGTTATTTTTATTTGGGAGCTAATTCTGTCAAAATCAAATTTGAATGGACAATAAAGTACCTGTTTCAGGAATAGAAGGGTACGCAGGGAAGGGGAAAGAAAACCATCCAAATAAAAAACAACTAAAAAAACCGGACAGATTTGGTGTAGTCTTCAGCTGATGAGTTAAACCTCATTAACCACTATCAGGCAACTTTGAATAGATAATAGTTTGAAATTACATGTGTGTGCTCCTACAGAGTGATAAATAAGAATCTTCTACATTTATTTATTTATTTATTTTACCCCTCGGTGGTAGATTCTGAGGAATGGTTTGTTTTATGGAAATGATTTGGGGAATCTTGAATAGAAATTTAGAGACAAAAAAAAAAAAAAACCCAACCAAAAAAACCCCACCAAATTCTATTATTGTTTACACTGAACCTGAGCCTATGTGGTCCTTTTGTTGCCTTGTGTTTTTACCACTGTGTCTGTAGCAAAAAGAGATGGTAGTAGTATCAAAGGAGAATGATGTTCTGTTGGTTATAGGACTTAAATGGCTAATCAGATTTGAAAGTTCAGACCAAAGATGTTTTCCATTCTGCTTCTATCAGTTCTATTTATTTGGCTAATGAATAAGTGTTCCTTAATGCAACTTTATACTTCAAGAGGTATTCAGTTGCCTTTGAAGAGGTTCATTCAGCCCATGTTTTAACATGTCTCTTCAGTTTTTGTTTTCTGTCTGCCTCTTTTCCACTCTGCTGTAGGCAATTTGGTTTAATGCTTCAAATAGAAGGTGAAATCTGGTATAAAGAATAACTAATACACCTCAGTTTTAGTGACTGGAAATAAAAGTCTTCTCATTAATAAAAATCCCATAACCAAGCTGTTATTTTTGTGAAGCTGAGGATTTGTTGCAAAGTTGAATGGCTGAGTATGGCACAGGTATCCTTGTGCTTGTAATCTCCGTGCAGCTTGGCATTACTCCCTGGTGACCCCGTCACGTGGTGGCAATTTTACACTTGTTTGTGCTAAGAACCTAAAGTCATTTAGCTATTTTCTGGAGGGTTTTTTTTTCATTCTAGGATTTCTGTACTTTTGATAAGGATGTTTGTCAGCCAGCTGTGGAAATGTGTTGGAGGCCTGGAATGTTAGGGGAAGTGTTCATGAAACAATGTCTTTTGAGTTACCTATGGCCCGTGCTACAAGTTAAGCAACGTCAATTTGCAGTAAAATGCTGAGTCTTTCAGTAGTGACTGTTAATCAAAATAGACAGATCTGTTGTGTTGGGTTTTAAGTTCTGCAAAATTACTGTTGCTATAGGAACTACAAGTTTTACTTACCCAGTTGAAAGCAGTGCATAAACACCTTGCACCATCAGCAGTGACAAATGGAAAGAAAGGGAGCTGAAGCTGCTTGTCAGATTTTCAGAATTACCTTTAAATGAGAACAACAAAAGCAAACGGACCTCCCCCCCCCCCCTTCTTATACTAATGAAGATTATTTTCCAGTTCTGAAATACTGCTTTGAGGGGGTTTTTTTCACCTTCTTACCCGCCCTGCCCCAAATCTTTACCTAAGTAGTTCACGTGCTACTGTTCTACTGAAAGCTTGTCTGAACATCCCAGGGATGAGACTGATCACATTCACTGGAGCTGAGTTGTTGGTAGTAAATCTGAAAAAAACTCCACAAAACAACCCAACGTACAAACAAAAAAGTGACCTTCACATTTTGCTGCTGTTTAGGGGAGTATTAGGTAGGCTTGACAAATTGTTTATGGATGGAAGGAAAAAGAATAAGTCACTTTCTCAGCACTCGTCACTTTTAATGTGTACAGTCTTAAGCCTCATCTTTCACAATATGATGCTTACAAGTAATGTTCTCAGCTGGCTCTTCTGAGATGCCTACTTAGTAGTTTTTTGTTTAAGTTATGTTGTCTCTACTTTGCAAAATGCAACAGAAGCCTTTCAGGGCTCACTGTGGTGGTGGTGGGATAATTAAAGGTGCTAATGAGAGCTGGAAAGTCCAAGTTGGTAGGGGTTTTTTTTGGGGGGGGGGGGGGGTTTGGTGGTTTTTAAATTTTATTGTTCTTATTTTCAATCTAGAGATTCAGTGTGTTTTTAACCACATTAAAAAATAAAAAATAAAAGAAGCACAGACCAGGGGGAATTTATAAAGATGGTTACTTTATAATACAGCTGCTGACCGATGCAAATTAAATATTGCATCACATGTAGTTTTAATATTGTTAGTGTCTGGATGCTCCCTTAGTAAAGATGATAATGAAGACTCAATTGAGGTGCTTTTATCTTCATCCAGTACAAGGTATCTTATTCCTATGCAATCATGTTGCAGCTTTATGTCTTTTATGTTATAATGTAGTGAACTCTGGTTTTTCAGTTTGTAAACAACGGACAATCACCAGTTGGCTGGAGAATAAAGGACCCAAAGCAACTGAGTCTAAAAGGTAAGATGTACAGCATACCTATTCAAAAGTTGTGTTCTTTCAGGGGGCCTGTGATATTAGGCTGTGTCCTTAGTCAACAGCTCTGCTTTTATTTCAACGCAGGGCAGTAGCAGTTAGGGATTTTGGCTGATGGTTCTGCATTCTACTCACAGTGATGTTGCTAGTTTCAAATGTCTGTTTCAATTTGTCTCATTGAAATGTGATTGTAGTATAAGCATGTGCAACTTGATGCAGTTTGGACTAGAATTTACAGATGCTCTAATGTGCATTCAGGTTATCTTGTGAAAGATGTTATAGAAGTTTTGCCGATGAATGGCACCAGGTAAAGTTTGATATTTTCTGCTAATGTAGTCTGTTGGGAGCAATGTTTGCAAGGCAGTGTTAAAATTAAACTCCTAAGAGTTTAACTGTTTGGTGCAGAGGAATATTGGACATAAATGCACTTGCAAATGTACTGGTTTATTTCTCATTTCTGTAATGAATGGAAACTGAAATCCATAGCAGTGCTGAAATAGATGGGGAAACTTGTGATAATGATGAAAACAGAAGTACACGGGGCTCAATTGCAGGCTGACAGGTAAAGCAAACATATTAAGAGGATGCTTAAGGACGGAATGTTTGGTTTTGTGGTTTTTTTTTTTAAGATGCCCTTTAGATTATTGTTTTTATATGCTCTCCTCCAACTTTGCTGACAAATTACAGCCTAGTCAAGTTTTAAGCACCAGATTAGTCATGTAAACACTTCATGTACCTTTCTATTGCAGTTAACATCACAATTCTCATTTATTTGAATTTGAACACCGGTTTTGTGTTAGATTAGATTTCTGAAGTTCACAACAGATGTATTCAGTACCTTTAAAACAGTCACTTATTGAGATGGCAGCAGTAATCTAACTTTCATTTTTGTTCATCAGAATTTTCAGTGCAGGAGTTAAATTATCATTATTTGAAAACAGAAGTATTTTAGAGGGTTTTATGTAATCTTCCTGTGGGTGAAGTTCCAAGCTATCATCTGTTGCTCCAAGTCCATTTCTTTATTTTTAATATTTTTTTTAATTTTTTCTTGTTCTGTAGTGGTAAAGGTGTGAATGATATCTATTTATCTACACTGGTCTTTTAGAAGAGGATTTGTTGTTATTGATGGAGAGAATTAATGCTTCAGGAATCTATGAAGATACTCAGTTGCTGAGTTTAGGATTGTGTGATAATTGTGGATTTTCCTATTTAGTGAAGGTGGGGAAACTGATCAATGACCAGATACAGAGAATGTAGCGTGCTTAGTTTGTGCTGGTTATATACAGTGAAGTAACAATACATTCAGGAGAAGGTATTGTTTAGATTGATAGACTCATCAAGATGAGTCATTTTTTAATAGTCATATGGCATTTAAGTATTTTTCTTTATAAATAACAAAAATAGAAAAAATAATACCCAAGTGTGAAATGTGTCTTTAAATTTTTATCGTCAATTCTAAATATGTTTTACTCTTATGCTTTTGTATTGTGATGGTTTTTGAAGTGTCGTGGGCTGCTTATAAAAGTTAAGGAGTAATAGGATGTTTCTGAGACTGTCCTGATCTTCTGAAAGATGAATTTGTACCTCTGAGGGAATGGCTACAAAGCCATTAAATTCCTTGCTCGCTGCATTTAACTGATTCAGATGAAAGTTGAGGACTTTATCATGACTTCTGACTTTTGTTTTTCATCTGGAGCAAATAACTAAATATAGACTTAGCTTAATACTTTAGCTTTGAAAATAAGGGTAATGAATCACTGGAATAGATTTCTAAGGTAAGCAACCAATTCATCATCCTTTGGAGCCTTTAAATGGAAATAAGTTGGTACTGAGCTACATTCCCTAGTGCAGTGGAACCTGTTGATCCTGGTAGTGCACACTTGCACATTATAATTGGTAAAATTCTCTAGCTTTTATTGTATATTTATAATGGTTCCTTTCAAATTTCTGTATCTCTATATATATTATTTGGAGAGAAGACATTCAGTTCCTTTACCTCTCTTCCACAGCTTCCACAGCAAAATTAATAACAATACCGAAGCAAATCCCAAGATGACTTCTGTTAAAAAAGAGAACTTCTGTGAGCATGATATGAAAAAGCTGGAGAATATTTGTCAGCAAAATTACTCAAAAGTGTCCGTGGAAGTTGGTGCAAAGCATGTAAATTTGCCTCAGACAGGCAGCATGTATAACTGGGATGCTGAGGATAAAGATCCAGTCTTAGACACAGAACCCGTGAGGGGAACGCCGTCTGGAGACCTCTTTCAAAATGCTAATATTGATCAGGTGCACAAAACTGGCAAGCAGGCTCAGAGAGGCTGTGAAGAAAGCAGTGACAGTTTGACTCAGAGGAAATTATCATCAGGCCGGTCTTTGAAAACAGGAAATACAAAACTTTCTTCAAAAGACACTGAGACAGATGGACAAGTGGCTTCATGCAATTCCCAGAAGCTGAAGAGTTGCAGTTCTGTCTGTTTAATGGGTGAACAAGAAGCAGGGGATGTTGTTCCAGAAAGCCCACTTTCGGATGCTGGTTGTGATGCTTGTATATCAGATTTTGGAGGTCCTGGGAAACTGAGCAAATGTCAAAGCAGTTCTGGGGATTCACCTGCTTTTGAGAAAGAAAGTGAACCAGAGTCACCGATGGATGTAGATAATTCTAAAAATAGCTGTCATGGGTCAGAGGCTGATGAAGAAACAAGTCCGTTCCTCGATGAGCAAGAGGAGATTAATATGTCAAAATCCATAAACAAATCTTTTAATATTCAATATGGGGATGCTGAACAGGAGTCAAGAAAGTCACGATTTTCTGCCAAGGACTGTGAAAGCTTTGAGGAAATAGATAATTCCATTAAAGAGGACGGTCAGCGGACAAAGTCACCAGGCATCTCTCCTGCTCCATCATCAGAATGTAAAGGTGCAAAACAAACTGTAAAGAGAGACTCCAAAATCACCTCTCACTTCATGAGGATACCTAAAGTTGAGGAGAAAAGGTAGTGTTTTGTCTCCCTAGTCATCTGTTTTTTTCATGCTCAGATTTCCTCTTTGGAGACTGGATTGTATGAAGAGTTTTGCAAAATGTATGCTGAGACTCAAAGACAATTTCAGAAACTTGAAGGAGTTTACTTAACTGGGACTACTTGCAGGTTTTTTGAAAGGATATGTTTGTCCAGTGCAGTTTTTTAAGTCATTGGATGTCTGATAAAATTGGGAATTAAAGACACTGTAGAAAGTTGATTTTCTTTATCAAAATAGTGATTTAATCCAATGTGATTTTTAATACTTGAAAATGAATGATAGTAGAGGAGTGCTTTGTGAGGTGTAGCTTTGTTATTCACTATTTCATGGAGAATACTTGAGGATACCTTTTTTGTTTCATCTGTCAAAAATACTGAATCTGTTTTGTTGAACCATCAGTGCCTGCTGATGCTTTGAAATGGACAGGAAAAATGTCAGTTTTCAAAGCAGCTGTAGATATGTGAATGTTTCTTAGTTGTGGTGTTTTGTGTGGGTTTGTTGTTTTTGTTTTCTTATAATTTGGGAGGGAGAAGGACTGGTGGTTATACATTCCAGCAGTGAAAATAGAATCCCTGAGCATGACCCTGTGCATTAGGTGTTGTGTAAGGACAAAAGGTTAATCACTGTGCTGAAGAGCTTAGATTTCAGTGGGATAAACAGCAAAGAGGAGTAAGCAGAAATAAGGACTCTGTGTTTTGGCATAATATGCAGTTAGCTCAGGAGACTGAAGCCCTTAAATAGGGCCAAGTAGCTTTGCACATCTTTACTGGGAGGT
>JANIJG010009053.1:0-17789 GCA_024611175.1 Megaceryle torquata | reverse complement strand
TGTGATTATTAATGAGATGACTGTATAAAAGCACCCTTCTGATCTCTAATAAATGAAGTTTGCTTTACCAATCATATTGATTGTCCGCATCTTCCCTCGCCGCTCCGCACTGGGCAACCTGTTCCTATGTCTCATTACCCTCACACTGAAGAACTTCTTCCTAATTTGTAGTCTAAATCTACCTTCTTTCAGTTTGAAGCCGTTAACCCTAGTCCTATCACTCACTACAAGCCCTTGTAAAAAGTCCCTCCCCAGATTAATATGCTCCTCGAATTCAGTATTAAAAAAGACCCTGTAGTTTACAAACATGTACATTGGATTTTTATTGTCTTTCTTCTTCAAAACTGTTGATTAATTAAGTCATAAATAAATAAAGCTCTAGAAAACTTTAACAATAGTATAATTAGGTTTACACTTTAAACATAGAAAATTAAAAATATGATCAAATCCTGCATCTTCCTACATATAGGATTGTTTCTAATTTTAAGTGAGATGTGCTTTTGCAGTCAGTGGTTTTAATTTGAAAATTAGGTTATTCAGAATAAAATTTGTACATCCATGTGTATATAAAATTATCAAATATAAGAAATGCGAGAACTAAGAACTCCTAGAGCTATTAAATTTTGTCCAAAATTTGAGGAATTAATTAGTAGTTGCATCGCTTTCATTCATGCATGCTCATAAATTCTCTGTAGACCATAAAATATTTGATCTTCATCCAGATTTCAAACTTCCAACATAATGAACATGTCCTTGGGTCTCAATAAAATGACAGCCTTCACCAGTGTCCACACTCCTTAGTAACATCAATAATCACTCTTTTTACATCACCTAAATTTGATTTTTCTACTAGATTGAAGAAAATTATCTCTTTTTTTGAACAGGAGTCATAATACACTAGTCTTCTTCCATATCTGACAGCATAATTACATAGTTTGGTAGGCCAGTATTAAAATAGGGAATTTTGAGGACAAAGAGAGTAATGAGAAATATCAAGAATTATCTGGAATATTAAATTGGTTTCTCCCAAAAGCCATTCTAATACTCTAAATACTCAGGAGGAACCCCTTCACTTGAAGAGAACCCTTTGAAACTCTTCCTCATGTCTTAGTGAGAACTGTATTGATAAAGAAGGATCTTTATGAATATCAGTGAATTATAATTTATAGTTTAAAAGCACAATGTATAAAAGGCAGCATAATTATGCCAATTATTTTTATTGCAGTTACTATGTTCTTAGTACATGCAATACACAGTTTATGAATACCAGCATGTTTTCAAAATGTTTTGTCTTTTTGTCTTTTTTTTTTTAGTAACTAAGAAATAAGAAAATAGGTGGTAACATACTTAAAAGATTGCATTACTAACAAATAATATGTGTAGTATTCCTCATTACTATGGATATGTTACTAATATTTTGTTAGTATTTCCTTTTGTACAACAGTAACAGAAGACAATAACAATTAAATGTGAATATACAAAACATGATTGGATGACAGAATTTCTTAATAATCTCTGTACAAGAAAAAATATGAACAAACTGTAGTAAAAAAGGCCAAACACATTTTTTCAATCATTTTATCTATGCCATTTATGTTGTTTAACATCTGCTGTTCCTCTGGAATTTTTGTGTAGAATGATCATGTTTCAGTATTTTCTTCTGGGTAAGATGTGGGGACAAAAATAGTCCATCAAGAAGCATGTACAGTGAAGGTTGATGCATACCTTCTCTATAAACTCTTAGTCTTTCTCAGTATTAGATTTCTCAAAAAAACCCAACAAAGAATGTGTCTGCCTTCATACAGCGTGTTCCACAGAGTCCTGTAGGTGAATTTGCTTTACATGTCTCTTATTACTATATTTCAACCTGAAATCACATGGTCATCAGCTCTGTTTTCTGGATGTGTACTGATGTGGTAGGACACCATGTATAAAAACTGACACTGAAAAAAATTAAAAATCTCATTCCTTAATTAAAAATAAATTCAGTCATTGATTTAATATACTGTTACACTAAAAACCACAATAAAATAAAACAATGTATAAACCCTTCATAATTTAAGATTAAAGTAATTTTACCTGAGAAGAGATAGATACTTACATATACATGTACATATATACAGAGGTATACACATGCATTCACATATGTGAACATATATGTCTGACAGAGAAGGTAATCCTTCTGCAATATTACTGATATGATCAAGATACCTTCTATTAGTTTTCCGTTTCTGTCACTTCTGTAAAACTCCATCATTCCTCAGGAAACTATTTTACACCATAGGCTATTGCAACGTATTGTTACTTGTGTGTGAGACTTCAAATAGAACATATTAATTTTACAATATATCAAGAGATCACATCATCAATACAGAGTCCATCAGAGTATACGTAAATCCAATAATTTTATTTCTTGTTGTACACTTTTACAATAAAAGGTACAAACTGAATTCCTTTAATTATACAGATAGTAACTTCTAAGGAACTACAATCTATCCTATAAAAATGAAAACAGGAAACAAAATTTAGGGAGTATTTATTAGCTGTATATAAAAAAAAAATAGCATCTACAGCAATAAGTTGTAAAAAAGGTCATTTGATAATAAACTGTAAAGAAATACTTGGGACTAAACAGCATCATTATTACAAGTATCATTACTGTTGCTAACAATGGAATTACAGGGACAATGACAAATATGGATCATATTATCATACCATGGATCACATTATTATACTTTGAAAACAAGTTACTTTTTAATTTTTTAATACATTTTTCAATGCCTTATTTCATCACTGGGCAAAAGTGATTATGAAATAGCCAAAAATGACACCAAGGATTTTATGTATTACATTCTTGTTCTTTAAAAAAGTTAAATAATATGTCTAGTTTTGTTTAATCTCATTTTTCTCTCACTTCAAGCTAAGATCTGCAATATAGATTGTTTATATTTTATGTTATTTCCATCTCAGTTTTGTTATAATGTCAGAGATCTTAGAATCATACACTGTATTCTTAATTTCTGTAATCCTTTCTGACTGGCGTTGATTCCAGTGCTATCCAAATTAGCTTTAAAAACACACAAAAAAAACAATAACAACCCCCAACAACCCCCCCATTGAATCTTATCAGATGTTTTCTTTCCCAGCACAAACTACTTGAGCGGATAGTAATCCTGTACCAGTTTAATAATAGCTATAGTGGTCATTGAGAAAGACTACTTATAAGAAATCCCTTCTAAATATTTACTGTGCTTGATCTTTGGTAAATAGTTGGTTTTGGTCAATAACTGCTGTTTGGTCTATAACTTGTTGTGCCTTGCCACGTGAAATTGTTTTTGATATCTCATTCAAACAGATTCAACTGGTAATGGATAAATGGTCACGTTTCATAGAGGCATGTTTTAATACAATATTGCCTCAAAATCCAAGTAAAATATTTTAAAATAGCCCATCTACCAGAAGTGCTCTGGTTTTCCCTGACTATCCATTTAGACAGAAATGGTAAATTTATACCACTGCAATGAAATGCATTCTAAATGAGTGAATCTGATTTTGTTTTCCCAAAAGGAGTATTCAAGAAACAGTTAATTAGATAGCATTTCCACATAACTCCCTTTAAGTTTTGACATTTTTATTCTTGTGGTGAGAAGACTTTTAGTTCTTGGGGTAGTGTGTGTATTTGTTTGTTTGTTTGTTTACTATTTTTTATTGAAGGTTATTTTAAATTTTTGAGTTAAGTATATATAAAGACAGCAAATAACGTGTCTGTGTAGAATTTTGTTAATGTTAATTCTTGGTTAGGATTATTTCTTCATTGGACTTCTGAAGTTGAGATAAATTTTTAAGTTGCTTAACCATTGCTCTTTTGCAAGTAAAGAGAAAAACAATTACACTAGGAACATAAGAATGCAAGCATTTTTGACCTTTCCATTAATTTTTTGCTATGGTGTCTGCATGTTGTAAACTGTAACAGAAAGATTCTCAGGGTGTGGGAGGTACAGCCTCAGGAGAGAAAACTGACAAAACCAGGATATGCCAGACTGGTTTGGCTCCTTACAGCCTTTAAACCACACCTCAGGGTGATGAACTGGTGCCTCACGGTCTAGACCCTTAGCCTGTTTTAGTCATGGGTATGCCCACCCCAACCAATTGCAATTACCACAGCATACGCTCAACTAGGGTATAAATGGAGCCCCATCAAAGAACTGGTTGAGTTGGTTCTTTGCAAACCAGTAGGCCTGGCAGACAGACCCTCACCTTGGATCTGTGGTACACCATCCAAGGATACTTCCAAAAGTTTAGTGAGTCTCCTGGATTAGTGAGCTTCACCCCCCATTTTTCTGGTGATACCTTTGGGTACACATGTAGAAGGTTTCCCCTTTATGAATAAGTGGGTGCCCACTTTGATTCCTCTTTCCTTAGAGGAATTAGATGTGCGGTAGTTGTATTCCCAACAGACATCCAAACTTGTAACATGATTTTTGTTAGGAGTGCCAGGGTAGCTGCCTCTATGACACAGGGTTATGCCATTTCTTACTCTATGGTAATTTCAATGACTTTGTGATGCTATTTCTGGTTTTATATCTGAGACTGTCTCATCAAACCGAAGTTAATTATTTATAATAAACTATGTAAATATAGTGATTTCAGATCATTCTCAGCTTAGTTAAATACAAATTGTCCAAAGATCTTAGCCATTCCCAAGTTTGGAAGATAGATAAAGGTCTTATGACTTATACATAGCCAAAATTTTAATTTGTGTCTCAAGATTTCTAATTAAAACAAACAAACCCATAAAAATAATTACATATTCGCTGAACTCTGTGAATTTCCATCAAGGTATACTTGCTCAAAAATAAAGATATGACTTGTAAGAATTACTCATAAGCAGAACATAAACCACTTTTATTGTGATGGAAGAGTAATATTGTTGTCATGTTTACATAATAACAACTCTTGAATGCTGTGTTAAATTGGTGGCATGAACTTGAAGTAAAACAGGAGTCCCACACTAGCATATGCCACATTTCCTTTCTTATTTCTCCTGAACTAAATTTTTGTCACTTTATCAAATGCTTTACTTCCTAATCTTGTTTGTCATGACATTCTTCCTTTATCTTACATTTGCTTTGAGAGAATTTAATGTATGGAAAAAAAGAAAAAAAATATGAAGGGTATCTAGAGCTCAATTTAGAAATTACGATCAGTTTGTTATAAGAAAAAAAATATTGATTGATTCACCCATACAGGTCTACTAAAGTCATTCTGCCCAGGAAATCATAAAATTCACATGTGCTTCACAGTTACTAAAACAGTATATGTCACCGGGCTTATCTAAATTTCCTGTAACTTGCTGTGTTTTGTCATCAGAGCTAACAATTATTCTGCCTGAGTATGTGGAATTGATGACTTGGAAAACAAACTGAGCAGTCACAAAAAGCCTTAGAAAGCTGAGAACAAAATTTTTGTTGTAAGGCTGGAAATGAAGCTTGGGATCTTTTGTTTCCCACTCTTTATAAATTAAATTGGTCTAAGATAAATAATGCAATAAGAGTATAATATTTACTTTTTTTTCTTTGCAAAGTTCTTCCTAAAAATGTAGGACATTTTATTTGTCCCACTTCTCTGAAATTACATCCCATCAAAAATAAACTGCTAAACAGGAACTGGGTTTATTTATTGAAGTATTAGAGGTGAAAGTACCTGTTTTCATTCTCATGTCACTGACATCTCAAATGAACAACTATTAACTGTGGTTGCTTAAATCTGGAGGGAAAGTGATAGATTAATTATGAATAATCTATTATTTCTTCTCATAGCAATCCTTTTGGCAGCAAAACTTCTCGTAAGCCAAAATTTTAGAAGTTTATTTGATACTGTTACTTTGTGTGAAGCCTTAGTAAATATATTGTATACAATAGAGGTTGACATAGTGTATAATTAGTATTACATTTTCAGCTTTCTCTCTCTCTCATGATAACTGTAGAAAGATCAAAATTGAGAACTCTACAGAGGGAAGAAAGATCTGCTTTGATGTGGAAAATAATCCAGGGAGGATACGGAAATGGGAACTGGAATGGAAAGAGGCTGCTATAAAAGATCAAAAGAAGTAGGTCCCAAAGAGAACTGGCTGAACAGTAATTTGATGTTTCCCTCTGAAGGCTCTGATTAATGGAAGCAGAAGTATAAATTTACCTTAGAGCTCTTTCCTTGTGAGCCTTACATGCATACAAACACATTTATATATACACATGAAGTTATTCCAGAGAACTTTAATATTATTTGTGACATATTGTAGAAGTATTGCACTTTACAAAATAAATAAAATAAAATAAAAAACATCACTGAGTAGTTATCATATGACATAGGTATCATGTGTAGGAACTATAGTAAAAACTTACACTGTTTAACTAGATTTTAAGTTCATAAGGATTCATAATCCTCTTTAATATAGAAGGACTACTAAAAGATAGAGGCTTGCTAATGCAAATTTATCTTAACTCATGAAAAAAAATAAAAAATTATGAAAGATAGCTATTTTCTTTAATCATAAAATTGGGTAGAGCTCTACTGAGATCAATGCTTTTGCAGAGGTTCAGAATAAGAAAACTTGGATACTCTGAACCAGATCTTCGTAGAATGTAAAATAATCGTGTACTGTAACAATGGGAAATTTCCAACCCTATTTCTAATTGTATTTGCTCTGTGTTTTTAAACACATCTGAAAAAAACCCTCAAACAACAGTTTACTGAATAGTAGGATTATTTTCAGGGCCTGAAGTCTCAACAATTAGATTTTCCTTTCTCTCTACTTTGAGTATAAAATGTTCTACTTTTAACAAACTGCATCATGCTATAATCTGTATTGTCATAAATATTATAGCCTATGTCATGATAATTCTTTGAAAGAAAATGCCTGGGGTTGTAGCTTGGTTTGTGTTGCATATGTTACCTTAGTTGCATAGAAAACTGTTTCCAAAAAGCTATCCAATTTTAATCAACATACTGTTGCACTCAGTTCCAATACTACAGTTAAGAATGACAGCTTTTCTCATCACTCACAAATAATTGCATGGTGTTCTTTTAGAATTTTTGTGAGCTACCGGATGACTTTTGTGTAATTATCACCAAAAATTATCTTCTCCTTACAGGTGAAAAAAACCAAGGAAACAGGAAGCAACTTTTTTTTCTGAGTAGAAATCAGTGGGAAGTTTGTTCATTCCGTGATTTTGACTTAAATATGGTTCTTCAGAATATTTTATTAGTTTACCTATGAAGTATTTGAGTCTATTGTGGGCTCATCCAAGTCAAACAAAGTCCTTCCTTTCTTCTTTGAGTAGGTATATTAACAAGACAGTTAATTTGAAAATTATTTGCATTGCCAAATAAGTAATGAAAATTTCAATCATCCATTAATCTGAGTTTTTGAGGGGTTGTTTTGGTATTTCAACACTTGAAAAAGAAACAAAAAGAAAAAAAAAAAGATTATTGCAGAAATTGCCTGATCCTTCGAAAGACTGCAGATTATTATAAGCAATTATCAAAGTATTAGTTCTTTAACATACATTTACACATGAACATTAATTATTTATTTTTGTTAGATGTATTTGTTGGCAATGAAAGTTACACAGAGAAGAAAGGAATCCTGAAGAATGGAGTTTTGTTTTCATTTCTATGAATTTCATGCAACCATGAACACCTGGAACAGTATTTCTCTTTGAACTGTTTAGAGACCAGGCCAAGTCAACTTGTCTTCAAATTTAGGTACACTGGCTGAGTTATCCAAAATCCACAATAAACTGGTAAAATAGAAGAATTTAGAGTCATATTTTCCAATACTTAATCTAGAAATCTAAATAATCCTGTCATTATGGAAAGACTACCATGGAGCTGTGTTTAGAGTCATGATGTTGAAAGAAACAAAGAAAGATCATCTATGTTCCTGCCTCCTCCTGTTTCTGACATTCTCATTTCTTACATGTCTTCTCATCTTATTTGTGACAGACTTAAAAAAAAAAAATCTGGAAGACCTCTAGTGTAAGGGACAACATGCGTTATCCAGGAAATTTATTCTGATACTCTACTTTCTCTACTATTTTTAAAATGCCCTAATATATAACCTGAACCTTTCTTGTTATAGTTTAAAACCGTTGTATCTAAGACTTTGCCATTACCATCAAATGAGCAATAGCATTTTTGTCTGCTTGGTCCTCAGACATTCTTTTCCTCCCTGTTAGACTTAAAAACTCAGTATTATTCATGATTGGGCTTTTACATATAGGATGTGGAAGAGTAATAACTTTGATATTAACAGATATCAGAACAAATGTAAGAAAATGCATCAAATTAAAGATATAACAGAAACCTAAATCGTCCAAAACAGTGAAATACTTGCAAATATCCTAACCTTTGTTGCTACTGCCCTGTCCATTAAATCTGAGCAATGTTAGATCCAGACACTGTTGCTTATACATGTATCTGCCCAGACAATAAAAATTAGAACAGCCTTGCTTCCAAAAGTCATATTCACCAGAATAAAATTATAAACAACCAATCCTACATTAATCAGATGACCACTGAAAATGATAGCTCATACTGTTCACACTTCTATGAAAAACATTTAAATCACTACAGAATTGCCTTTCTCCTTGAGAAAGAAGGAAAAAGAAAATCTATCTGTTTCTAACAAAAATTCTTAATGTCCACTTCAGGGATGAAGATCAGTTGCTATCCTTCCCAAAAGTCAAATTCAATTTCAAACTTACTTCTAGTTCTCATCTCATGTCTAAGAAAACTCATAGGTAAACACACTGATATTTTTCCCAGCAGTATGTGTTAATGTTTGGGCTGGGCCAGCCATTGGCAATGACCTTGGTCTCCATAGCACCATGTATAAGCAAGAACCTTTCTGCACACCAGTCCTTGGTAGTAACTATAAACATCAAGCACTATCAGTTCTAGAAGCAGATACTGTCAGCAAAATTATATGTGACAGATTTATGAATAAGTTTTCTATGATTCTAGGGGCAGGGACTGGATGTTCCAAGAGATGTAATGTTCGAAGGACTTAACATCAAGAGGCTTCAAAGTTACAAAAGATACTTCCACTATCAAAAATCTTAGATATAAAGGAACTATATAAATGCTTCAGTGCAACAAGACACTTCAGAATGAATTTATATACAAATAGTGTTGTTATTGGGATGATTTTTGTGCTTTTTTATACAAGGGGAAAAGGACAGCTGTCTCTTTAATTGGCAATAAACAATAGATATTTGTTTGCTTTTCATAAAGTCTGTATGACACATTAGTGATGAATGCTGTCTTTAGAAGAGTTATTTCATCACTAGTATCACTAGTAGAGAATTTAGACAAAGAAGAATAAGAAGAAAATAAAAGATAGAGATACTTGAATTTTGGTACTTTGCTACCTATCCCATATTGGATTAACATAATATAAAAATTTCTAAACAAAGAAGAAAACTCTGCACTAACTTGACAAAACCAGCAAAGTATCTGTAAAATATCAGCAATAATATACCATATTAAAATATGTGCTCTGAGCTTTGAATTTGTCTGTGATGTCTTTAAACACAATAAGCAGTCAGTATTTGAATTTCAGGGCCTACATTCCTTTTCTAATAAAAAAGGTGATTAACTTGAGATTATTTTCTGACATACAGGTGAAATGAATTGTCTAAATGAATCAATAGCAGCTTTTATTCATCAAACATAAGTTTAAAAGATCAAGGTAAGCCTCATCTGTCTTAGAGCTGAACATGTTTTTCTGTTGCCTTGAATAAAAGATTCTTAAGTGTTTATCACAAATAGCATAATTTGGTCCTTTGCAGAGTCTCTTCTTGATTTAGAAAATAACTACAGAAGAAGGCAATAAACAAAGAATGTTATGAAAAACAGACATGTAGCTAGAACAGATTATCACATTTAGGACGGGAATTGTGGGCTTCTACTTTTCTTCATGTTATGTATACAGAATTTTAGAGGTAAACGGGAAAACAGTAATATCAACAGCACTAACACCATCTGTCAATTCAATGAGAAAAAAAGCCCTATCACATCATCAAGATGAGGCCTGCTGGTGTACCTTTCTTAATTTTCTTGGCACAATTTTGTCCAGTCCAACCTCACATCATTTTCTTATTTCTCACTTCTGTCCATTTTTACTGAGACATTTTGCTTTCATCTTCCTCCATCTTTTAATTAAATGGGTAATTGTGGTCATTATCTCCACATCCTCCTTGTCCTTCATGATCTATGCTGTGCACCATGACTGAAGTGCTCCCACAATCACAGTTGCCTATGCCTTCATCCCTACTCTGTCTATACAAATGGTATTATACTCTGAGGTGAGTTCAGTTACTTAGTTAAGAACTTAACCCAGAACATCTCATATCCTAATCTTTTTACCCAAATATTTTATGTGTTGCTATGTACCATGAGATGTACTAAAGTCTAAGTCAATTATATATACTGCTTTGTTATTGTCAGGTCTCATTGTAATTCTCCTGTAAAAATTAATCAAATTAGCGATGCATTATCATCTTCTTATTAATCATATCTGACAGGATAGTAATCCCTTCCCTTTGCACTTGAGCAAATTGTCTTTGGACTTTATAAAACCATGATAAAAAATAAAATTCAAAGTTGTTCTTACCATCACCCTAGAATCTTTTTGTTTACTTGACAGTAAAATAGGTGTGTAGAGCTATTCATATCTCCGAAGTAAGACCTCAGCTATTGAAATATGGCGTTTTAGCAATGGAGTAGCTAATGTCTATGCCATCTGTAAAAGTATCTCAATGCTTTAAATGGAAACAACTTTTTTCCTTTATCTTAACACTTTTCCATTTTAGAATAATTAAAAGTGGTATAATTACTCCTAATGATTTTTCAGTTTTAAACTATGATGAGTTGTTCCATTAATTCTTCTGCCCTTTGGGAAAGAAACAAAAGTACCTGTTGAGATTTCCTAATAAGAATAATAACAGAGAAGTTATTTTAAGACACTGTAGATCCTCACAGTGTAAAACTGATCATATAGAAGTTCTACAAAAGTTATTTTTTTCTTAAAAAAAAAAAACCTCAAAACCAAATGATATGTTGTCTGTATGTTGTGTAAACTTGTATCCTTGTACTACAGTATTGTCACTGCTAGTGATAGGCCATAGGCATTGTACAGAATTTACAAGGCCTCGTGACTAAGTCATATCAGATTTGTTCTGTCTTTGATCTGCCTGCAGCTTTGTTTTACTTGGTGTATGTGTGATACTAATTTCTCTGCTTGACCAGGTATCTATGGCTAATTTGTTTTTATTTTGTTTATCTTCAGGTGCTACAACAATAGTTTTAAATCTGTAATAAGAATTTATTCTCTACTTGATAATTGCAACTCTTAACACAGTCACAGAATCACAAAATCACAGACTTACAGAAGGGCAGGGGTTGAAAGGGAGATCATATAGTCTATCCCTCCTGTTAAAGCAAGTTCACACAGAGCAAGTTGCTGAGGACCACATCCAGGCTGTAGCAAAACTTTTTCATGAACGAAAATATTTTGCTGTGGGATCTATATCCTGTCTGCATGGCAGCTCAGGTAACTGTCATGAAAGTTTAGAGGGACTGGAAGGACCCATATATCTGTTTCAGGCTGTGTAGCCACAAGTATATGTGGAGACAATACCAGCAATTTGAATGATGTTTGCTAATATCACTAAGCCGGGAGTTTATATACATCTTCTAAAGCCATAAGCCTGATGGATTCTGTAGCTGTTAATCAACCCAGAATAAAGTACATCATCTTTCCAGGGAAGATAGCAGGTCTGTAGATAGCCTCTTTGGGAAGAATGTTATCTAAGGCAGCTGCCACATTAGTATGTACAGCAACCAAAGACGTTCATCTAACATTCTCTCTTTTTGGCTATCTGTAAGGGTTTTGAAAAAGACAAAACTGATGACCTATTGAGCTTGTGTTTGCATGCCACCACTGAACAGAAAAAGAGGTTGAATAATTACAAACAGGATAAGTATTTCAGCAAACAGGAGATTAAGAGAAGTTCTAGTAAAAGTCCCTCATAGAAGATGAACAAACATTAAGAGGAAATACTTGCTTCTTATAGCCTTATTTATAATTGAGAGACAGAAGTCTCTTGTAACGCTAGCTGAGGAAGTATAAAAAAGTCTTTATACTTTCTAGTATACAAATCAAATATCCTAAGAACGCAGCAATGGTTCCCCGTTAAGATGTGTGTCCGCGCTTGCATTTGGGAGGGTACAATTCTTTTGCAGTTTTCTAAGGAGGAAATAGGATAGTCCTTTGTCAGACAAGCAAGCAGAAACAGAATTTTGACTGACTATTCCATACTAAATTCTGGCTATATAACAATGGATACAAATTTAAAACAGGAATTTCCAATATCCAGTAACAAAAGTTTTAAATAAAAATAATTTATTTCCCCAGTCCTCAACTTTTAACTGTACATGACTTGTAAGCATATTATGATTTGTAATCTAGTTTTAATACTGTAATTATTTACTGGGTTTTTTCAACATCTATTTTCACTATGTGTAGAATCAATGACAGTACAGATTTGTTGGTGCATCTGGCTGAAAACTCTGGCTCCATGAATATACTTTATAAGGAAAAGCAAAGAAACAAAAAGAAAGACAAAACTGACAAATGTAGGAACTTGTGAAATCATAGGTATTAATGAAGAGCATGTAAATTAACTCCTTTTAAAAAGAGTGAAAATTGAACGCTAGAATTTGTGTTTATTATTCCAAGTATAAATTTATCCACCACTTCACCAACAAATCTCTTCTCACCTTTTTACAGTAAGTTACATATTCTCCAGCTCTGCTTCCTAACCTGCACTACTCTTTGTGACCCCTGTCTTTCACTCAAAAAGCACAATCAGTGCCTCATGTTCACATCAGTTATTAAAAATCATAGAACTATCTCTATTCTTCCACCAACCCATGAAGTGAACTATTGTTTTGGCTATTTTTTTTCCTTGTAGGGTTCATATTGTTTTATATTAATTCTCAATGAAAGACTGCTATTATACCGATTTGATGCAAATTTAGGATATCTAAGTAACCTTCCTCGATATAATAATGCAAGATAGTAAAATGTTACTGTCATTATTTGTTATTACTACTTTTTTAATCACCATCAGCTATTTTAAGAAATCTGGTAGGAGCAGTGCTATTACAGGTTCTGAAATCACTTAAGTAAGTATATTTACAGGATATGTTTGTCATTCAGATTAACACAACTGAACTTTTTTTCTCAACCAGAAAGGAAAGTACCAGCTCCATACTAAAAATTCTTTATCTGTATGAATGAATCAAAAATAAAAGCTCCCACTAAGAGTCTTCTGTGTTTTAAAGCAAAATGTCATTCTTTGTGGGCTGAAATTAATGTCTGTCTCTTTCAGTGATGCCCATGTGAGACAGACCATGTGAATAAACCATTAACAGAGAATTAAGATTAAAATCTTGCTCAGATCTCTGGACCATTCTCTCTTTCAGATGATAACTTTAATTACTTGTCAGGCTGGGTAGGAAGCACTTTAAAAATTAATGCATTTTGACAATATTATGAATGGTTGTATGCTGTTGGTATTTTGCCAAATTAATATTACAGGAAGGCTGAAGGCAAAAATGCATACCACGATTAGGGGAGGAAGGGATCTGTCAAGACAGAAATAAATGACTTATGGATTGTTCCTAGATAGTTTCTTGACTGTTATATATATTGAGACTATACAATAACTGTCTTTCAGGACACTAAGCTGTAAGGTTATTATTTGCATTTTTAAAGCATATATTCATAACCACCATTTCTATTATTTTTCTCTGATACTATTAGATATTAAACTGATGATGCTTCTCCAGCTCACAAAATAATGTTGCAATACTCTCTTGAGAAAGAAAAAGCCATGTCCATTCCAAATGTGTCAGAGATTCCAATTATTTTATAGCTGGGAAAGAAAACAACACAACACATAGGTTCATGAAGACTTCCCAAGTGCAAGATATAATTTTTTTTTTTTTTTTAAAAAGGAGAGCTGACAAAATTCTTCTATACTACCTACCTCACTGTATCTGTCATTTATTCCCAATCCAAAAAAAAAAAAATTAGAAATTACCTCAAAAAAGCCAAATGATAACAAGTATTGATTTTGTATTAGACCAATTACATCACTTAGGTTATGAGACTTTATGGAGATAGAAAAATAAATGGACAATATTTAGGAATTTTGATGAAGTTATATGGTTAAGAAAATGTATGGGGATATACTTTTCTAGTTCTTTAATTTAATCCTTACTCCTTAACAGCTGTTGCTTTAATCATGGACGCTTTTTCTTTTTTTTAAACTCTTCCACCTTTATTCTGCTAATTCTGTTCTTACCGAAGACTAATTCTGTTATTACTAAAGCTAATTAGAGGAACTATTTAGACTGGTAGCAGCTGAGTTAGGCCAGTTGTGAACTAATAAGCAAATGTGGAATGTGAATAAGCAAATGTGGACTGAATTATGTTTTAAGTAAGGTACTTTTATAGTTTCCAGCTTCTATTGCCACATTTGCCCTGGTTATTGTTAGGCATCATTTCCTTTTCTAATTATGAGAATTGAACTAGAACATCAAAGGGTCCTTAGTAAGCATATTCAGATCTGATGCTAGATTCATGCAAAAAAGTTGAGAACTCTATCCTTAGGCTTTAAGCAGGTTAAAGCATAGAATACCTTATGAATGCCTAAAAAAAAAAAAAATTAGGTTAGGAAACAACCTGAAGCAGCATGTCATTATTTTGTTCAGAGAGTTTCATGCTCTTGTCTGAGAGTAATTATGGGGATATGGGAGTAGGAAGGAACTGCCATTTGTCAAAAAAGATACAGGAAATTAAGGTCCCTTGAGGCCGCCTGTGAATTTGCTGATATGAAAAAAAAGATGTTCAGGATGGAAAATTAACAAGAAAGACTCTACTTAGCAAAATAACCTCCTAATATTTATCTAAAACCACATTGTAACTAAATTAGCACATAACAGCTTTCTTATTATTTATAAATTAAATTCTTGCTTGGCCAGTTAGTGTAAGATCCAACTAAAATATTTTTGGTGTCTATTTGGGAGGGGGGAAGGGTGTAGATAAAAGGAAACCATCACTTAAACTTAGGAACAAATGTTTTAAAATAACATGAATTATAAAATTAATTAAATTTATCTGTCCTTCAGAGATACACACCTTAAATATGTTTGTACACAGACAACAAGTACTTTTGATGTGACTGAGATGAGTAGCTACTGCTGGTTTAAGTAGTATATGGAATATTGTCTGGAACTGTTTATTTAGGTCATTCTGACTTGATAAGAAAATGCTATTTCTGTATTCTTATTTTCATAAACAGCATGATGAAACACAACTTGCCTTCTTGACTTCGGTATCATCTAAAGAAAACAGCTAGAAGAGCATATCTGAAAAGTTTTCAATTTATGTGCCATGCACTGAAACTTAGTTATTAAGCAATTTATATTTGCTAACTTGATACATCCTTGTATACTTATGTCATTCATCAAATCAGTCTACCCTCTGCCAGAATAACTATATGACAAATGATTAATTTGTCCTCACTTTGAAAATGTTTTCAAGCTAATAATAATAAAAAAAATAATTCTATTGAATTCTCTGAAGAATCTTCAAGAACATAACTATATAACATCCTGATTTTTTTTAATCTCATATCATAACTTGTTTTAGTTCAATTCACTTAAAAAAGAGAGAAAAATATTTTTGAAGTGCACAGATTAGCTGTCTGCTATAGTTAATATAATCAGAGGTGAACAGGAAAGAATATATTTCTCCTTATGCAAATATTTAGATGAGTTACTCTTCTAAGTGCTGTAAAGTGCTATTTTCACCAACATGGGATCTGGAGATTTATCAAGACAAGTGTGATATCTTGTATTGGCAGCTAGAAGTAACTGAATCCTACACTTAGATTTAGTCATTTAAATCACCTTATAAGCTACACTAAGTGTATAACTGCATAACTGATTCAGCTTCTCAATAACAATCTAGCTACATACATGCATACATATATTGTGTAATCCCCTCCACTAATCCAGCATCTCTTGTGAGGGAGGTGGGGTCAGGAGAGCGCAGAGCCACAGCCACAGCGGGCAATTTAAATGCCTCCCTGTGCACTGAGCACACTCCAGGAAAGGGGCATGGTGCTGAATCACCTGGGCCAGAGGAGATGCTGGGAGCTGTTGCTGGTGAGGGCAGCTATGGTAGTAACCTGGGCGAAACCTGTTGTTGAAAGAAATGTGGCGACCCAGACAGAGGTCCCATGAAAACATGCATGTGTCCAGGTCTCTGGCTGCAGGGAGTGATGAAGCCTGGCACTCCTAACGAATGTCAGCAAAGACAGCACCTGAGTTAAATGTGACCTGGTGAATGATTTTCTCAGCCTGGTGACTGAACTGAAGGAGCAGGTGGAACAGCTAAGGGGAAATCCCATGGAACAGAGAACTAGAAGTTAAAGGAGGTCAAGACAGTTGGACTATTTTTAAGGTCCACTTTTTGAAAGCTCAGGATCAGAGCACCCCAGCAGGTAGGAAATCAAGAAAGGGGGCCAGAAGACCTGCAGAGTTAATCAGGGAACTGACAGGCAAACTCAATCGGAAGAAGAGAGTCTATGGATCCTGGAAGGAAGGGATGGCCACTTGGTATGAATATAAGACTGTTGTCAGAGAATGTAGGGAGGCAACTAGGAAAGCTAAAGCCTCCTTGGAGTTAAACCTAGTGAGGAAGGCCAAGAACAACAAAAGGGGCTTCTTCAAATACATTGCAGATAAAACTAACACCAGAGGCAATTTAGGCCCACTGTTGAAGGAGGCAGGTGCTCTGGTGACAGAGGATACAGAGGAGGTGGAGTTATTGAATGATTTGTTTTCCTCTGTCTATACCACCGGTGACTGTCCTCAGGAGCCCCAGACCCCTGAGGGCACAGAGGAAGTCAGGATAAAAGATGAATTTTACTTAGTTGATGAGGACTGGCTTAAGGATCAGTTGAGTAATCTGAATGTACATAAATCCATGGATCCTGATGGGATGCACCTGTGGGTTCTGAAGGAGCTGGCAGATATCATTGCTAGACCACTCTCCATCATCTTCAGTAGGTCATGGAGAACAGGAGAGGTGCCTGAGGACTGGAGGAAAGCAAATGTTAATCTTGTCTTCAAAAAGGGCAAGAAGGAGGACCCAGGTAACTACAGACTGGTCAGCCTCACCTCCATCTCTGGAAAAGTGAAGGAACAACTTACTCTTGGTGCTGTGTCCAGGCATATCAAGGATAAGGGGGTCATCAGAAGCAATCAACATGGTTTTACCAAGGGGAAGTCATGCTTGACCAACATGGTAGCCTTCTATCAAGATGTAACCAGGTGGATAGATGATGGTAGTGCAGTGGATGTGGTTTATCTGGATTTCAGTAAAGATTTGACACTGTCTCCCACAGCATCCTCACAGCTAAACTGAGAAAGTGTGGTGTGGATGATCAGGTAGTGAAGTGGATTGCTAACTGGTTGAAGGAAAGAAGTCAGAGAGTTGTGGTCAATGGGGTAGGGTCTAGTTGGAGGCCTGTATCTAGTGGAGTCCCTTGGGGGTTGGTACTGGAACCAGTACTATTCAACATATTCATCAATGACCTGGATGAGGGAGCAGAGTGCACTGTCAGCAAGTTTGCTGATGACACAAAGCT
>JANIJG010009052.1:22488-49386 GCA_024611175.1 Megaceryle torquata | reverse complement strand
TTTCTTTCTTTCTTTCTTTCTTTCTTTCTTTCTTTCTTTCTTTCTTTCTTTCTCTCTTTCTCTCTTTCTCTCTTTCTTTCTTTCTTTCTTTCTCTCTTTCTCTCTTTCTCTCTTTCTCTCTCTCTTCCTCTCTCTAATTTTTAGACAGCAGATACACAGGAGTTTAGGGTACTAAATGTGAAAACATAACAGAATTCAACTGTGATTTGAAATCTGATAAATGAAAAATGGGCAAAGTATCAAATTTAATCACATTTGTATTCACATGTTGTTGAGAGGCAACACTGATTTATGATATATCAACAGTCACCAGATTCTGTGACTGCTTTATACACATACAAATAGATAGATGGATGGGTGGATGGATAGATAAAAGATAGTTAAATAATGTCACAAATTACATGGCACCAGACTTATTTGTAAAAGATAGCTCATCAAATTCAATTAAAAGTCTCTGGAGAATTTTTTCAGAGCAGATCTCTGGGAAATCTGAAATACAGGAAGATTTCAGGAAACTAAACTGTTACAATGCAGTGTTCAAATGTAATTACTCCAAAACTACAGTTAAAAAATTCCATTTTGCACAGTGTGACATGGGCACAACAGACTGGAGGAAAAGTGTTTCATGCTAAATATTTTGCACCTAAGCATCACACAAAAGCATTACACTGAAAATGATCATAGAATCATAGAATGTTTTAGGTTGTAAGGGACCTCTAGAGGTCATCTGGTCTAACCTCCCTACACAAGTCTCTACCTCGGGCAGCTTGCTCAGAGCCACATCAAGGCTGACCTTGAATGACTCCAGGAATGGGGCCTCCACCAACTTTCTGGGCAGCTCTATGGAAAGCCTCCATAAAGATCTGCCAGCTCTGCTCTGCTCCTTTATCTCTGAGAACTGCCTCCCAAGGAGTCCTGTTTGGCAACTCGTTGAAGAGCTGGAGGTTTGCTTTCCTAAAGTTTAGGGTGCTGACTTTGCTTTTCATCTGTCCTATACCCCTTACCACAGTGAACTGAATCAGTGCGTGGTCACTGCAGCCCAGGCTGCCTGCAGTCTTGTTGTCCCCAACTAGTTCACTTGCACTGGTCACCATTAGGTCTAAAACTTTTACTGAGTTTGCAATTTCACTTAACTCATGTAGATATAATGCCACAGTAAAAAACACCACCTCCTCATAAAGCAAACATCTAAAATAGATCTCATGAATAGCGTCTTTCAAATTGTTTGTTTCTTCCCAGTGTCTATAAAGAAAGTCTAGAATTATTTGCTCAGACGGAAGCCTCTATCCTGTGTACATTTACATTCAGTCAGATGAAGGCAACTGTTATTTTTACTCCTAAACTTCCAGCATGCTTTGAACTTCATGTTTACACTGGCTCCATTCATGTTAGAAATGCATTGTGTAAAATTAAAATCATTCTGTTATTCTCTATCAGGAAGAAGGCATGCACAAAATAAGTTAATATGTTCTTTAAACTCACCTAGACCAGAAGATAATTTTGTGCCCATTGCCACTTGTCCTATGAGTGGGCATCACTGAAAAGTGACTGGTCCCATTCTTTTGACACCCACCCTTTAGATATTTAGATGCATAAATAAGATCCCCTCTCAGCCTTCTCTTCCCCAGGCTAGACAGACCCAGGTGTCTCAGCCTTTCCTTGTAAGAGAGATGCTCCAGTCCCCTCATCATCTTTATAGGCCTCCACTGGACTCTTCCCAGTAGTTCCCTGTCTCTCCTGAACTGGACAGCCCAGAACTAGTCACAAGACTCCAGATATTGCCTCACTAGGGCAGAGTAGAGGGGGAGAAGAATGTCCCTCAACTTGCTTGTCACACTCTTCTTAATTCACTCCAGGATACCATGGCCTTCTTGGCTATAAGAGCACGCTGCTGGTTCATGGTTAACTTGCTGTCCACCAGGACTACAAGGTCCCTCTCCAAGGTCCCTCTCCACTCAGCCTGGCCACCTCTGAAAGAGATAAAAAAAATAATTTTTACAGATATATTAACAACAAAAAAAGAAACAGGGAGATTCTCCATCCTCTACTGGATGCAACCGGGAATGTTACCAAGGATGAGGAAAAGGCTGAGGTACTTAATGTCTTAATGACTTTGCCTCAGTCTTTAATAGTCAGCACAGTTATCCTCAAGGTATTCAGTCCCCTGAGCTGAAAGATAGAGATGGAGATCAGAATAATCCCCTCTAGATCCAGGAAATAGCAGTGAATGACCTGCTAAGCCAACTGGATGCCATAAGTCTATGGGGCCGGATGAGATCCACCCAAGAGTGCTGAGGCAGCTGGTGGAGAAACTTGCCAAGCCTCTCCATTATTTATCAGCAGTCCTGGTTAACAGGGGAGGTCCCAGATGACTGGAGACTTGCCAATGTTACACCCATCTATAAGAAGGGCAGGAAGGAGGATCCAGGGACATACAGGCCTGTCAGCCTGACCTTGGTACCAGGAAAGATTATGCAACAGTTCATCTTGGGGGTGATCATGAGGCAAGTACAGGACAATAAGGGGATCAGTCTCAGCCAACAATAGGTTCATGAAGGACAAGTCCTGTTTAACCAACCTGATCTCCTATGATCAGGTGACCCACCTAGTGAGTGAGGGAAAAGCAGTGGATGTTGTCTACCTGGACTTCAGTAAGGCATTTGACCCTGTTTCCCACAGCATTTTGCTGGAGAATCTGGTGGCTCATGGCTTAGACAGATGGACGGTTCATTGGGTTAAAAACTGGCTGGATTGCTAAGCCCAGAGAGTTGTGGTGAATGGGGTTAAATCCAGTTGGTGACTGGTCACAAGTGGTGTCTCTCAGGGATCAGTTTTGGGACTAGTCTTGTTTAGTATCTTCAGTGATGACCTGGATGAGGGGATTGAATGCACCCTCAGTAAATTTGCAGATGACACAAAATTAAGTGGGAGTGTCGATCTGCTTGAGGGTAGGAAGGCTCTGCAGAGGGATTTGGTCAGGCTGGAGGAATGGGCTGAGGTAAACTGTATGAGGTTTAACAAGACCAAGTGCCAGGTCTTGCACTTCAGTCACAACAACAATACAGGCTTGGAGAAGAGTGGCTGGCAAGCTGCTTGGCAGAAAAGGACCTGGGTGTGTTGGTTGACAGCCGACTGAATATGAGTCAGCAGTATGCAGAGGTGGCCAAGAAGGCCAACGGCATCCTGGCCTGTATCAGAAATGGCTTGACCAGCAGGAGTAGGGAGGTGATCATGCCGGTGTACTCGGCACTCATGAGACTGCACCTTGAGTACTGTGTCATTTTGAACACCACAGTACAAGAAGGACATTGAGGTGCTGGATTGGGTCCAGAGAAGAGCAAAGAGGCTTGTGAGAGGTTTGGAAAATATATCTTAACAAAGAGTGGCTGAGGCAACTGGGGTTGTTTAGTCTAGAGAAGAGGAGACTGAGATAAGACCTTATTGCTCTCTACAATTACCTAGAAGGAGGTTGTAGCGAGGCTGGTGTTGGTCTCCTCTCCCAAATTACTAATGGCAGGATGAGAGGAAATGGCCTCAAGTTGCATCGGGGGGGGGGGGAGGGGGGAGGGTTAGACTGGATATTAGAAAGAAATTCTTTACTGAGAGAGTGGTTGGGCAATGGAAGAAGCTGCCCAGGGAGGTGGTGGAGTCACCATCCCTGAAGGTGTTTAAAAAATGAGTAGATGTAGCACTTGAGGCTCCAGTCTAGTGATTAGGGAGTTGTTGGGATGAAGGTTGGACTTGATGATCCTAGAGGTCCTTTCCAACTATAATAATTATATGATTCTATTCTATTATTCATGGAGCTGCTACCTAAATGGTTTCCTGAATAAGTGTAGGATAAAATAAGTTTTGCTGAACTGGTGTTTAAACACTTGTCACATTTCAAGTTTCCAACAAAAGTTACCTAAGAAATAACATAGCTTAAAAATAAATAAATAAACCCCCCAAAGCAATAATGGAAGAAATTCCTTCTCAGCTTCTTTCCTGGTATGCCAGAGGCTGAATCATCTTCATGACACTTGCCATAGTTGTTATTTTTCAGTTGTTTCTTTGTTTTTTCTTGTTGACTTCAGATATGCAAAAAATCAAGCTGAAAGATGATCATTTGGGAAAAGTATAAACTACTCGAACATACAGAATGAAAAGAAAATATTAAACTGTCTTTCTGTGCAGTTTAATTCCAGCTTTTATTTGTAAGCATTCATTTTGTTGGCCCATTTGTTTAATAGTTAACTGCTTCTAGCAAGGAGATTTTAATGTTGTACATACAAAGAGATACAGGGAGTTAATAACATGAATCCTGAATTACTATCCAAAGAAAGCTGTGATTATCCAAAAAGCAATTTCAATTCCTAGCCAACCTCCCAACACAAAAGACTTATAACCAAAGATATGCAACAAGGAGACAGTTCCCTGCATTAAAACATTATATTTCGAGTATAAACATCTTCACAGTGTACGGCTGTTTTTACTAAGAAGACAGCACCTGCTGGCAGGGATTTAGCTTTGCTCTGGTGTCTCAAGTGTGACTGTATTTACTTGCTAAGGAAAACACATTAAGCTGCAAATTAGTTGCCTGGTCACTCACATAGGCATTAAAATGTACACGTACTTGCATTAGCAACATACAGTTTTCTGCTCACTGCATGCTGGCTCTAAGAAGCTTGCACCTCTATGTCACAATTATTAGTTTACTGTTAAGATCAAGATGATCTGTTAAATAGAAGAAAAAATGTGTGAAAGGACAGCTGATGGTCTAACACTTCTTGTTATATCTTTTGTTTCTTATAAGTCTTTTGCTTTTGTTTGCAAGAAAAACAACTCTTATCCCTGTTTTGTTGTGAAGAACCAAGTAGACATTTCCTCTGAGTTGTAAATTGTTTTTTAAAAGCTTGCTTCCTGATAAAGTGAATATAGCTTGGGCTATTCCGGTCACTCTATTCATGAGTAAGAATTAAATTTCCCATTTTATTTCTCTTTCTCTTACTCTGCTTTATAGAAACTTTCAAAAAGGTATAGCTGTTCCTTGGTCTGAAATTCTCATTTCCACAACATTTTGGGAAGGGATGGATGGTGGGAACACAAAAGAATACGATGTATTGAAGGTAGTGAGTTTTTTTCTATGAAAAAAACCCCACAAATCTATCAGTTTGAATTGCTTCTGAGCAGGACATGAAGAACCAAGTGTGCAGATCACAGCATAGTCAGCATGTATCTTGAGAAAGAATGTTCTGTCTGTGCTTCACTTTCCTCCTTTAACACAACAAGTCCAACTTCTCATTTGAGGTAAGTAACTTCATAGCTTCAGGATTACACTCAGAAGGTACCTAGGAGGAGCAGTAAAGATGAGTCTTGCTAAGAATTTGTCCTCTACCTTAACACTACAGGCCAATACCCTCATGAAAGGCTTCTAGGATCTATTGAGCTGTATAGACAGGTAATGCATCAGTTGCAAAACTATTCCACTAACAAAGAAGCTGCAGAAGTTTCTCTTTGTGGCCTAATGCTGTCTCCTTCCTTGACTGACACAAATGCAAGCCCAACGTGTTAGATTGTACTTTTGATCACTATGGTCATTTGAGCTTTTGAAATGTCTCACATATAGTTGCAGTAGGTCTATTGCAGATGTAGTACAAGCCCCATCTGTACAATCTGCCCCAAGCAAGACTATTAGCCATTATTGGAAAGAAGACACTGAAATCAATCTTGTATTGATAAGGCCATTCTTACGTTCTTATCTCATTAGACCCAGGTATCTGATTCAAGTCAGTCTAGGAACACATTTTGCCTTGTGTATTTCTGGGGAATATTTTTATCAATACACATGAGAATATTAACTACTGAGAGGTGAATATAAAAAATACTGCTTATTGAATTTACTGCAATAGGGGCCATAGTTAACACATTGTACAGAAGGCCTTTAATGTAGTATGGAAACACAGGTTCTGGACTTGGTTTTAAGGAAGATTTCGTGTTGGCCTTAGATCAAGGAAGACTTCTTATGAATGTTCTGTTTTATCATGAAATTGTGTAGAGCATGACAAAGACATTCCCAACCTGACGCAAATACAACTCCATAACTTCCTGTGGTGAAGAAACAAGCAATTCAGATAAATCAAATTTAATACAGAATCAAGATATCTTTGTGTTGTCAACTCTGCCAAAAAGCAGATTAGCTTGGGCACCACATCAGACTATGCTGCTTCTAGGCTCAAGCTGTCTCGTACAGTATCAGTCATAAGAGGGAAACACTGAATTTCTGTTTATGGCACCAATATGGCTTAGTCTTATAATATCTGCCTTTTTTAACAACTTTTGCTTAATGTAGCTCTTTCCAAGTGCCAAGAGACTGCATTTTGCTCACAATACAAAATAAACTGGCAACTAAGCCTCAGGAAGTAATTTACAGCAGGGCTAACAAAGTCTTTCTTCCATCAGCATTTGTAGTAATTGCAGGTACTTTCATCAGCAGTAGTGTTAAATGTGAATACCATCATCAGCAATGATGGGTAGCAGCAGCAGCAGTAGTTAGAAATACCACCAAGCTGCACCCGGTGCTGCTGGCTCACTGCCACAGCCATTTCACATAGATGGGATCACGCTAATGATGCTCATAGTAGTTTGGGAACCTTTGACTTGCAGTGCCACCATCAGAACTTAACTCCAGCTTCTCATAAAGAATTTCTTATAAAACAACTTTTTTATGTACAGTGGTCAAAACTTCAAATTTCAATAAAGGAGAAAGATAACAATATGTCTTGTGTAGAGAATTTCACTCTTTTAATCATTAACAGCTAAACTGAGTAAGAATTATATTAATCCTAGGCCTAGCAAATGTTATGTATTTCATACAACTAGAACTTTCTTACTATGAAGGATTTTTTTAATCACCACTCTTCAATATCTTTATTTTCAGGGGCGGGGGGGGGGAAAGAAAAAAAGTTTATTGCAATAGAGAAAATCAGCACTCCTACCCTGAACTAAAGTCAGGCTAAAAAATCTAGGGCAGCTACATGCATCTGTCAGAGGTGTCTACCTGTCTTTTTTGAGGAGCGGAAGACTGATCCTGTGGCTCATGCCTGCAGCACAGTTCTGCTTTGATTCTTAAAAGGAACAAGCAAACAACTTAGCCTTGAGTAACAGATCCCCAAAACTTCTAAATTCATAGATTCATGTTCATGCACAAGTGTGTGCAATAAGAGCCCTGTATGTCTTTTCTACTGGATACTTGATGCACTGCAAATTTGTTATCAATTTTATACTGGAGCTGGGACTACAACACCAGACCTCCACCCTCCCTAAAGTAAAGTAGGGGACGAAAAGCTAAATTCATATTGCTGCTTCCCAATGTCCCAATTTCCCCAGTAGAAAGACTCCCTGCTTGGCCAAAAGGGAAAAAGAACTGGGTATGGGATGTGGGGGGTAGATATAAAGCTGCCAAACATTTGGAGGAGACATTCGGATTCAATTAAAATAGCACTGGTTCAAATAAAGAGGCCTGTCAGCTTCTAGTTCCTCCCCTTGTCTCCTCCAGTGGCAAAACTGTGGAGAGGCAGCAGGAGTATGATGCAAGACTGGGTTGTTGAAGAGTAGGATCCTTGGTTCAAACCATTAAATTTAGTAGAATGATATCTAATAAGGCTTTCTCATTTGCTTTTTTAATTCTATTATCAGCTGATAAGATTCAGAATTTGCTGCCTTCATTCTTTGTTTTGTTCTGTGTCCCTGTTCTGCTCCCTTTTTCCTGGCAGAGTGTCTGACAGAGTCACACTGCTCTGGAGCACTGAACCCTGAACCTGCAGGGTGCAATTGGTCTCAGATTATCCAATTCGTCTTCCACTCCTACACAAATCATCCCTGGAAGATGTCTGTGAAACCTGTTCTGATGGAAAAGTCTATCATCTCCATTTGTAAGCTGTTCCAGAATTTAATTATTCCTTTAGAGAGGCAATTTTTACTAAAATGTGACTCAAATTTGCAATGCTGCAATTATCCTTTTTTTTTTTTTTTTACATTAGCTGAAATGATTAACTGACCAATCTTTTATACATTAGAAAATTGTAAACTTGTCCTTCCATAGTCTTTTCCTTTGCAAATAAAACAAGCTCAGTTCATTCAACCTTTTTTTTTTTTTTTTTATAGGTCACATTTTAAAATGTCTTCTAGTTACATAGAAACATAGAAATGTCTGAGTTGGAAGGGACCTCTAGAGGACATCTAGTCCAACCCCCCTGCTGAAAACAGGGACGTCTCAACTACAGCAGGTTGCTCAGAGCTTCCTCAAGCCCCACCTTGAATGTCTCCAGGGATGGGGCCTCAACAACCTCCTTGGGCAACCTGTTCCAGTGGTCCACCACTCTCATGGTAAAGAACTTCATCCTTACTTCTAATCTAAATCCACTCCTTTCTAATTTAAAACCATTACCCCTTGTCCTTTCACTCCAGGCCTTTGTAAACAGGCCCTCTCCAGTCTTTTTAGAAGCTCCTTTCAGGTACTGGAAGGTGGCTATTAGGTCTCCCTGGAGCCTTCTCTTCTCCAGGCTGAACAATCCCAGTTCCCTCATCCCGTCCTCATAGGAGAGGTGTTCCAGCTCCCTGATCATCTTCGTGGCCCTTCTCTGGACCCTCTCCATCAGGTCCATGTCCTTGCTTTTCTTTAAGCTGTCTTCATTTACATCACTTCTTAAATGAGGTACTGTAACACACTGGTGTACTCCAGCAGACAACATCAATATCAGTGTTGAGCAGGCAAATAGTTGCCTCCTATGTCTTGCATTAAATATTACTGTTATTTTGCTACAAGTGACATTTGCCTTTGTTGGTTTTGTAATGATACCACACTGTCAATTCAAAAAGTTCAGCTTCTAATCCATCATGACCTCTTCCACATGTAAAGCTCTCTGCTTTCAACTTTATAATTGCACCATATTTCTTCACACCAATGAATGTCTTCTGCTGTGTGAATTCTCAGCTTCTGCCATACTTCACTGCTGCAGGAAATGGCAATCTTGCACGTGTAGAAGTAGCAACATTTCTACTCTCCTCTTCAACTGCATCAAATTCAGACAATGAAGTAAAAAAAACCAAACCAAAACAAAAAACCAACAGAACAAAACAAAGCCTCATCTCCTAACAAACAAAAAATCATTCACTTTTTATTTTCCAATTCTTGTAGCATAAAAATAATTTGATTGGACTGAACTAATTTATGCATTCATTCCAACATCTTATAGATCCATCTGACATTGGTCTTGATCAGACTGATATTGTCATTATAGAAGATCATTATAATGAAAAATAGGACTTTAAAGTGGTGTTTCTATTATGACCCCTGATCATAAAACAGAGATGTTGAAGCTCATCTTCATGTCAGTAATTGACAGATTGCAAGATGAAGCTTGAGACAGGTGTCCCAAATTACTTAGGTTTTCACAGTCCAACACTAACATGCAAGAAGTGTATACTACCATAGAGCAGAGGAAGGTGCATGTGCACATTTCTAGATAGCTCACAGCACATTGAAAAAGTTGTGACAGCATATTTTACCCTGGACTTTGCTTTTTTGTTTAAAACAAAACTTTCTAGGAGCATTTTTCTGTTTCAATGACTTATAAGCCATGTTGATGCCAGACAAAAGTTTAAAAGTATTGCAGCTGACTTGTCAGATCCTTGGCCATGAAGTGGAAATACACTTTGGGCTTGGGGCTCTAAGACAGCCAGGACCTACAGACCTACTGTGAAAACTTTCCAAGGTAAGTAAACCCAGCACTTCTCAGTGTTTAGGACAGCCAGCTCACCTGCTGGTGGGATAGGCCTTGGGGATACCTGATGGTTTCCATCCTGCACACTAAAAGGGTGAATGGCTTTGACATCATGAGCATAACAGACCTGTTAAATCAGGACGGTTTTCCTAATATTATTCAAAGGTAGATACCAATGCAGTTCTCAGAAAATATCATCATTTCATCCAGAAAGTGTGGTTGGGAAAAACACAGTTTGTTCTGGATATACCAAGAGCGTGAAAACACCTAGTTAATCTTGGTTTTGTGAACACTCTGTAGGCAACTTTCAGTCAGAACTATGAATACCTTTTCTCCTCTTCAGAAATATTACATCAAACCAGATTACCTGTATGGCTCAAATGGTTAGAAAAGCGAGAGTAATACAGAAAAAAGCAACCAAAAATACACAGGGAAAAAACCTTCACCTCTGTACATTGGTCAGTGGAGAATGACATCTGCAGGAAAATGAAGATGCTGCAAGGAAAAGGAGTAAGAAGTGTTCTTTACAGCAAAGTAAATTCCTCATGTACCTCCCTGTACCTATGCTTTGTCCATCCAAAGCTACTCTTGCTCTGGGATCCATGTCAGATTTTTTGTTCTCTCAATTCCTTTGGGTATGTTGCTAGTGCTGAAGCTGCTGCTCAAGAGAAAACAAGATTTGTTCCTGCAACAAGACAGACAGAGTGATGAAAGTTTATTATATGATTAAAAGACCTAAGCATTTTTTACTCTTTGGACGAGAAACAAGGAGGGAACATTTATTGAAGAGGAATTATACAGATGGGAGTCTCACTACAGGTAACGAGCCTTTTTTTGATGTTATTATGCTGCTAAAAATAGAGAAATGTAGGACAAATATTAGATAGAAAACTTACAATGGAAGAAAAGGAGAAAAGAGCCATCCCTTGGGATTCTGCAAATAAGCACGAGATATTGCAAAAAATCAATCCTGCAGCAGCAAAACTTTTGACTAGAGGACATACCACTGAATGTATTGTAAGGAGCTCCGAGCAGCTGTGCTGTGTTTATTATAACAAAGTTTTTTATTATTAGGCTGGGACCTCTTGGGGCTACTGTTTATGACTATGACTTTATGGCATTGAAGTGACAGTAAGAAGTCAACTCTAATATGTTTCTAATGCTCTTTTTTTTCCACACATCCAGAAATTTCTATGCATCATACTCCTGGTGTTCTTGCTCAGGTTGAATGACACATCATCTTTCAAAATATCCAGGTGAGTTTGTGTGTTGTGTAGTGGAGAGGAGCACTGAGTTATTTTCCCAACTATGATTTCTGTGTATTTCATAATTACTCATTTGCTAAAGATTCAGTTTCCCATTTGGAAATAAACTAATTTCTTCAGATGTCAGACTTCTGGCCAACCATCTGATACTTGTATCCCACCATACGGTTACCCATATGTAACCACTTTAATGGCAATAAAAATAAAGATAAAAACAAAAAAGTAAAACAGATAGTTGAGCTGTTTGACACTAAGGTAATTCAGTTTTCTCTTCAAAGGCAAAGGAAATAGAGAACCATACACTTCCCATGGAAATCATGATAGAAGCATAAGAAACTGTTCAGCTAAAAAATTGAACCTGTCACAGAGTCTCTAATGACTTCTTTTTATGAAAAAGTCTTGTAGAACATTGGGTCCACTTAAATAGGCAGTTTCAAGAACAAAAGAAAACAGAGGAACAAATTCTCACAATGAATCACCCCTGAATTCTTCCAGCATTTGGTGCAAAGCATTTAAAAGCAGCTGAAAAAGGTCACAGTGACCACCACTCTGACTTTCACTGCTTTCAGCTCCAGTGTTATGCAAAAGGCACTTTGGACTATTTCTCCTCATTTTTCCTTCTATTACTCCTGATGGGATCTACTGGGAAGATAGCAGTGACCTAGGAAATCAGCAGGACTGTGCATCTGCAGCCGTTCACCACTAATGGAAAATGTTAGTAGAAAAGAAGTCCAGCTTGACAGATGAGGAGAGTCTGTACCTCACAACCCAAACTACCTGAGTTGGAATGTGCAGGGATGTGCTGCAAAAAGCTAGAATTTGGTGTTTCCACCTCAGTGATGCTGGCAAAACATCACATCAGCTCAGCGGCTGTAGCTGTTGAGGAATGAGAATGATGCACCCCAGAAAACTATCAGGCAATGTCCAGTACAGAAAGGAGATACCAGGTGGGAGTAAGAACACTTTTCCCTCAGGAACAACTCAGTCTTGTCTTGCTTCTAGAGTGAAACTGTTTCACTGAAATCCAATACTGTGTGTCCCACTGGAGCACAACGAGTTTCGACTCCAGTTCTACATCAAACTTTTCCTATAGGATTATATTTGTCACTGTTGGCAATGTCAGTATGTCTTTTTTACTTGCTGAGGTTCTTGTATTTCATACAAATCTGTGCCAAAAGATCCTTCCAAAATACCGTTCTCCAGTACTCTGATTTCTATGAAGGTTCATTGTATTCTACAACGTTTGCTACCCATGGCAAAACAGTTTTAAAAAAAAATTTTAAAAAAAAGAAGATAATATACGCTGATCATCCTGGAAGTAGATAAGCATTAATGCTGTGTATTTAATCTGTCTTTGGTAAATAAACTACCAAAAGCAAATTACTACAAATAAATAACACAACCACTAATAAATAACAGAAAGGAGGAAACATTTCTGTATGCACTATGTGGTTACATTTTCATACTGACTAGACTAGTTTATGAGCTACATGTCAACTGTTTATGATTAGGGCTGCTTCTGTATTTAAATGGTGTACACTATAAAATTCAAGGGACTTAAAATGCTATCTGTGTTCTGTCTCGTGTAAGGGGTGATAGACACTCTTAATTTGTAAGCATTAGCAAAATGAGATGCAGTTACAGAAAATGTAATTGGATCATCTTTGTATTTTATGTCAGCATGTCTAAATGCTGTTAAAAGATGCACAATGCATACAATGCAATCTGACAGCAAATAGAGTATCTGTTGTAGTCATGACAAATAATATCAGACTTCACTCTTCATTGTAATTTCTTCATAGGCAATATCCAATGAACAAGAAAGCTATAAGATTGCCTAGAAACTTAACATTTTAAAAACCTTTCTTACATTATGTCCATAATCACAGTTGCATTTGAAAAACATGGAAGGCTGTCTCAATTTCCAGCCAAAGAAATTATATTTTAATCATGATCTCATCTTCACTTATTATTGCCTTGAAATTTTGAAACAAATATGATGAAATGATGTGAAAGACTTGTGTAGAGTATGTTACAGTTCTGAACTCAGTAATAATCTGTCAATACACAAGCAAATCATTACCTGACTTGCTATCTGCATTTTTAAGGAGCTCATTAGTGTCATCACTAGACACAGTCGTATAATCTGAAGATTACTTCAGTATTTCTTTTGGCAACAGCATGAGATGTCCTTGCATTCACATGATCTCCTTTCTTCAAAATAATTGACTCAAGGCAAATCAATCCTAGGAGCATCTTCTGAGTACCATGCTTCCATCTTAGCTTTTAAAGAACAGAGTGTGGAAAATAATGACTCTCGTGTCATTATCTGTGCAGGTGAGAAATTCTTCAAGCTCCAAGGACGAGGCTGCTTTGCAAAAAGGTGAAGAGCTGCTACTGACTGTGGATTGTAACAGCCAGCTTCCCAGACCACTCCTTTCTTAGTACCTTTAGCATCAAGAAAAAAATAAGGTATTTGTTACATACAAATACACAAAAAAATACTTGTGGGGGAGACACTGAAAGAAATGATGATTCTAGTAATGGTTGCATTAAGAAGTAATTAAGTGTCTCCAAGGAAACCTTTTACTAGAATTCTGTGTTGGCAGACCCTTTTGAGTTTTCCACCTGTGGTATGTTTATTTAATTTTTCTATTTGCATTGTGTTTAATTAATACCTTAAAAAAAAATTATAGATTTTTTTTTTCATTTCTCATCAAACACATGCAAAATCCACATAAAATGGGTATGCATGGGTTTTTTGTGTCCCGCTTTCATTGCATTACAGTGTCTCATTCCTCCCTTTAAAATATGAAGCAAACTATAAAGTCATTCCTCTGTAGAGAATAAGGAACTGTATCTGTTGGAGAGGGTCCAGAAGAGAACCACAATGATGATCAGAGGGCTGGAGCATCTCCCTTGTGAGGACAGACTGAGGGAGTTAGGTCTGTTCATCCTGGAGAAGAGAAGGCTCCAAGGAGAACTTATAGCGACCTTCCAGTGCCTGAAGGGGGCCTACAGGAAAGATGGAGAGGGACTTTTTATAAGGGCATGTAGTGATAGAACAAGGGACAATGGTTTTAAACTGGAGTAGGGTAGATTTAGATTGGATATGAGAAAGTAGTTCTTTACTATGAGAGTGGTGAGATACTGGAATGGGTTGCCCAGAGAAGTTGTGGATGCCGGCTGGATTAGGCTCTGACCAGCCTGGTCTAGTGGGAAGTGTCCATGACCATGGCAGGGGGGTTGGAACTTGATGATCTTTAAGGTCCCTTTCAACTCAACCCTTTCAAATCATTCTATGATTTTATGATTCTATGATTAGAATGCAAAAAATACACAGGGGACCTAGGGATGAGTAACTTGAAAAGAGCACAGGGAGCAACAGATGAACTGAAGTTTGTTTTGTTAATTTAGCACCTACCATTTTTGACCAAGCATTGTCTCCATCAAAGTATCCAGCACAACTGGATTCCTAAATTTTCCAGCAGATTCATGAATGCAAGTGTGTGGTAAGACCTATACAAGACATTTATACTAATGACAGTTCAGTGGAAATACCCACAAACCTATTCTTCCTCTATGTTCATCAAAGACACACATGCTATTTGCTGTAATGCACACACAGCCAAATATTTTCCTTGTTTCAATGTAGTGAGGTGCAGTCTCACAGTAGAGGATACTCTTGAAGAATGCTGACTGTACAGTAATAACTAAAAATCTAAAAAAATAATCCAAAACCTTATGTGCTTGATTTATTTTATTTAATTTACAAGCATAACAAATTACAAGAGCACCCAAAGGAGTTTGTGAGCATGCTTCTCCTTTGAGAATGTACATGCAAATTATACCAATTAAATCACTTGCTCTACCAGAAGGTTATGAGATCTGGAATGGCAAACAGAAAATCAAGAAGGTAGGGGAAAAAATACAAAACCTTTTATCTGTATACTTTTCAAGAGCACAATGCTTATAACTGCTTATAACAGTGGTTTAATTTCTGGATGTTCCTCAGGATTTAGAAAGTTCTGAGCTTTACAGAACTGAATCAGAGGTTATAAATTATCTGGTGGAGGGCAGCTCCTGGAACATCAGGCAGATCCTTTTTATTTCAGATGCCACCAAAACCCAGACCTTTTCCATCTCCTGATAAGTAAGTAAACATTTATATATAAAGCACTTAGAGCAGGAATTTCAATCACCCAACCTAGTATTTACAGCTAGAGTATACAACCCCTCTGTGCAGCCTACTTAAAACTGCCTATAAGAGAATTCATTACATTCTGTGCATTAACCTCCTTCTGCCTGTTATGGTTCTCTCTTAGGTGTTGTGTGTGATGGCTATTGGTTTTGTAGCTTTTATGTTAGAATTGAGCTATTTTCCTCTGCCTGTAATATGTACTTTTTGCAGGGAAAAACTGTGCCTTGAACACAAAGGAAGAAACTCAGTGTGGTTTTAAAGATTCTTTATTATGAAAAAGTAAGAAAAGTGGGCCTGAATTAACATCTATTTTATTTTGGTAAACTACAGAGAGGAGGGAAAGGATGTTGCACACATCCCCAGAATAGATAGCAGTCTTTGGCTAAAACGAAGGCAAGAATTTTTCTGTGGATAAACATATTCAAAATTAGGTAAGACAAGGAACTGGAAATCTCCTCCCTTGGGAAAAAACCTGGAGCTTGAAAACAAGTTTATTTTCAAAATAGAATTTTAAAAAATGTTGACTTTTCTCATGGAATGAGAAATTGAAATCTTTATTGGAAAAAAATCAGGAACTGCATTTTTTTTCTTGCTTATCAAAAGGTAGTCAACCACCTTGGGCTCTGCAGAGTCTGTCAATCTACTAACTAGAGATATTTTTTAGACAAAAAAAACAAACCCAGGAGCTCCCTAGAAGATAGGAAAGCTTTAGCCACAAAGTAGACCTTCAACAGACTTCCTCTACAAGCACTGAATGTTATGTGTACTTTGTTTTATCATGTGTGTAGGGGTAGATGAGAAATGTCCGGAGGGAGCTGGCCTGTTTTATCACAGTTATGGAACAACCGAGTTAGCCTTCTTACCAGGTCTTGAAAAGTGCAAAACTCATAAAAGTTGGTCTTGAAACAGGTACTACATGTTCATTACAAAAGGAGATGGAGGATGGCCCAACTTTTGTTAGATAAGTTATCCTATTTCACCAGCAAGCTGTTTTTACACTGGTTTCTAGCATAATTCCATTGGCTAGTCCTTTTTTCATTGAAGTGTCATTTCCAAATTTTAGGTTTAAAAGTAAGACTTTAAGAGTTATCTTGAAAGGACCAAGTGAAACTGTCAAAGCATGCACAAAAGCTGTCCAAAAGTTAAGTCACTACATAAAAATTCTGAAATGTAAAATTAATAACAAAAATCATAGAATCATAGAATGGTAGACATTGGAAGGGACCTCTGGAGAGCATCAAGCCCAACCCCCCATGACAGAGCAGGAACACCTAGAGCAGGCCACACACAAAGATATCCAGGCAGGTTTTGAAAGTCTCTAGAGAATGACACTCCACAACCTCTCTGGGAAGCTTGTTCCAGTGGTCCAATACCCTCACAGGAAACTTTTTCCTCATGGTAAGGAACTTCCTGTTTATCACCATTGCCCCTTATCCTTTCATAGGGCACACCTGAAAAGAGACTGGCCCCTTCTACTTGACACCCACTCTTCAGGTATTTATAAAAATTAATAAGATCCCCTCTCAGTCTTCTCCAGGCTAAAGAGACCAAGGTATCTCAGCTTTCCTCATAAGAAAGGTGTTCCAGACCCTTAATCATCTTTGTAGCTCCTTGTTGGACTCTGTCTAGTATTTCCCTGTCCCTCTTGACCTGGGGAGAGAACAACTGGACACAATACTCCAGGGGAAAAAAAAAAAAAAAAAAAAAAAATTATATAGTCTTGATAACAACGTTTTTCTTAATTAACACAAGATAATGTTCATGTACAAATGTATATAGAAATTAATTCTGTTAATAAATCACCAGAAAATAATAAACAAACCTGAACATCACATATGGCACATTCACTAGAAAGTCATTCCTGAGTATTATGCAAGCCTCACAGAAAAGAAGAATTTTGTGGAAAAAAAATAAGCAAGGAAAACATTTTTCTGGACAGACAATGTGACAGAAGAGTACCAGAGAAAGAGAGAAAACACCAGAGTAACTCTGCAGAAAGTTCAGATCTATGGATTAATACAGGAAAATAAGACTGCTCATTCCTTACTCCTAAATACTGGCAGAAAAATCCCAACATAACAAACTGTGATTGCATTTACCTGTGCATCAGGGGATTGGTCAGTAAGTGGTGAGGAGCAGAAAACACTGGTGACAAGGAAAACATAGTGCTGAGAAACATTTAATATGCCACCCATCAATCATGTTCAGATGTATCCAGATGTTAATGCAGTTTGAAAATAAAGACTGCATTTATTTCTACATTTACTTTTCTCCTGATGGAAGAATCTTTTCCACAGCCCTCTCATGTTGCAGGAACAGCCAGGGGAAGGGAACTCAGCTGCCTGGGAGTGGAGGAGCTGGAAGCCACAAGAGCAGCCTTTCCCACCAGTGTCTCTGCTCCCCTGGGAATTCTGGGACCAAATCCCTTAATGTCCTCTTTTGGATGAATCCCATGTCTGCTCTGTCAGAGTAAAGAAAACTGTCTAGTTACAACTAATAGCACATCTGATCCAGTAATGGGTTTTGCAGGAAACAGTAAAAATCTGTCTTTCCCTCGCTCTGCCTCTATTTACCTACAAAAATGGTCATGTCAGTGTTAGTATTGTTTTCCTGATTGACAACAGAGAAAGTAAAAACAAGGAAAGTGTGAAACAAGGTGATGCCACTTACCATTTCTTTACTAAATTTTATTAGAAATCCTTTACTTAAGGTAGTATGATCATTACTTTTATCGACAAAGCTGAGACAAATAAACGACAAAGAAATATAAGAATATGTCTGTGACAGAATGTAGGAAATTAATGGAAAGATTTGGGGTACTTTGGAAAAGGAGAGAAAAGATATATGTGGCTATTTTTACAATTCAGAGATGTTAATCTTTCATGTTGAGAAATAAGGCAGAAATCATGCTTATGTTGTTTTAAAAATGCTGAGAAGGGAGACTTTCAAGCTTATTATTAATAATATCTTCTTAAGCTCTTTCTTACAGCCAATTTTTGGTTCTTAAATGTCCACTGTACCTTTAGAGCTGTACAGCTTTTTCTTCTTGCATCTCTCAGACTGACACAAGTATCCTGAGTTTCAACTCATCCCAGGCTACACTGCCGCAGATAGAGTCTGGGTCTTAGTGGTGGGGGCTGGAATGCATCCCAGATGAAAAAGAAATTGGAGGAACTGAGTGAACCATGAAACTGCCTAAACATATACATTAGATTATGTGAAACGCTAACATCTCTTTTGGCCAGTAACTTGACAGCTTTAAGTCTGATACTTAAGCCTGATGCTTTTATTATTTGGATGTGAAAAATATTCATTGAGATGGATGGCTGCAGGGTTGTTATTTTTTTCTTCTGGAAACAGGCTTCCATTGCAAGTCATTTGGCTGATTCTCAAGGACAAAGTAAAAATGAGGGATACCAACAAACTGCTAGCTCCTGATTTCATTGCAAGTGAAAGGGATTGAATGCTTTGTGGGATCAAGCCTTCCTGGAATTAGGTATGGAATAATCAAAACCAAATATATTCAGACTTCCAGATGTGCAGAATAACAATCTGGAGTCAAACATAGTAGTTTCACCTATTTCTGACTAACTGTGAACATTGCAATAGTTAGAAATTCAATGGTATGGTATACATGTGCCTTCTACATCCACAGCACTGCTTATGCTTCCACATTATTTGAAATGAGGCTTAGTCCAATGGGACTACAGTAGAAATTTACCAATATGCAGAGGAAGAAGGTGTTCCCAAATGAAATGTAATCAAAATAGATTGAGGTCAGTGGTCCAAAATGTTTTGTCTTAATCCCTGTATATCTTATTCAAACAATCAGTTTTGTTGTGTAAAGAAAGAGTAGTACTGTGTGATGACACTATGAAATAAGACCTTGACATTTCTCTTTCACTACATAGACAAATTTAGAATTACATAGATTTCTAATTTTTAAAGAAATTAAAACATTGGTTTCACTGGTTTCACATTGACCTCACTGGGTAAAAAGTAGTATTATTGAGACTGGCAGGGTATGCTGGAAATACCTATTTCCTCTGCCTTTTCCTGAAAGGGCACAGATGACCAGTAGAAGGAAGAATTGTACTTGGAAATGAAGACATAGGTTTGGCAAGCCCTTCTGACTAGAAAGTTCAGTTAAAAAATTCATTTTGAAATTCTTACATGTTATCTTGTTTGGATACTCTAATGTTTGTAAAATAAGTTTTGTTTAAACACTGAAACATAATTAGTATTAAAAGAGATGTAGAGTATGCATTTGCATTAAAAGCAACAACTTCCTTATCACACCATCTGCTTACTGTTATTTTTCTAGAGCAATTGAAAATGGCGTGAAAACTGAAGTCATTAGAATTTTACGCTACTGCCTGTACACATAGATAGTTGAATAATCAATAAAATGTTAAGTAAAGTCCAGGTTTTAGACATGCTGAGCAGGCAAAGTTGCCACTAACTTCAGTAGGCACTGCAGTACTCTAAAAATACAGAAAAAAATGGTTAAGTAACTAAATACATCCTAGGTAAATAGGTCAACATATTTTAAAGTTTTACCCCAATTACTTTATATATAATAATCAATGGACTGTTAGCTAGAAACAATATGTCTGGATAAAATTTGTATGCAATACATTTGGATTATTTGAAAGACAGTGGAATACAACAACAAAAATTCCTAAAGAATAAAGAAAACAATAGAAAAGCAAGTAACGCACAGTGAAAAAGTAGAACTTGATGTGTTCCAACAGTCTTACCTAGAATATGTTCTCTCCATCTCTACACATGGGCTGTCTGGACAAAAAGTGGCCCTTTCATTTGTCAAAAGTATTGCCATATTGCCTGTGAATGCATACACCTATGTGGAATTGTGGTGACAATAAAACTGATAGCTGTATGGTTTATGATGTAGGAATCTGGAACTAGTACAAAATAGAGCTGTATACCCAGCCATTAACTCTGTTAGATACCAGTTCTTTCTCAAAGCCTGTTGGGGCTTTCCTAAGATATAACCTTACCAGCAAAGTATGTTATAATGTGATTTGGCCTTTCTCCAGCCTGAAACAAAGAAGCCATAGTTTTGCTTAGGTCTATAGGTTAATCTGACTTCACTTTGTTCCACAAAATTAATTCTGAAAACATAAGAAATGAATTTTCCTGATCAGTTGTGCAAATATGATTAATAAAAGACATATTTTTTTTCTGTTTAAACATCACAGTGCCTTAAATGTCACTCCTAGTAGCCTGGAGACAAACTTTTGACACCAGTGCACAATGTCATCTGAGTGATTCTGAACCGTTGCAGAGATCAAACCGTACTTGCATAATCTGAGTTCCCATGGAAAGCTGTTTGATATTATCTGTCAGCCTCTTGCTCTTTATGATCAGTGTAGGATGGATGGGTCAGGAAAGGACTCAGCATCATAGCCCTGAACTCTGCAAGAAAGGGAACTTGGTATTAAAAAAAAAATAAAAAATAAAAAAAATAAAAAGAAGCTATTCAGTGGTAAAAGGAGTGCTACAGAAACAGGAATTGAATTTCATTGAATACCTGGGTCTTGTTAGAGCTGACTATGGCATGGTTTTTCCCTCCATGTGACGTCTATGAGCACACAAAAAATATGTTGTATGGCAGGAGGTCATTGCCACAAGTTAAATGATGTGATTCCAGCTAGTAAAATGTCTCATTCTGTGCTATACACTTTAAATACTTAGACATATATTGTACATTACACCGTATGCCATGGAGTTCTCATAAATGTGTTTTGTTCAGGTCAGATTTTAAAGGGCCAGCTAACCTCTGTATCCATTCCGAGTATCTGTAAAATAGCAACTGGAAACCTGAGTAGACCCACATAAGGGCAACATTTTCTAAAATGGGTTGCACTGGTAAGGGGTTGCACACACTGATGTCGAAGGTAATGCAGAAATGCACTTCAAGGGTAAAAAACAAGATGAAGGAGAAACACTTGTAACAATGTCAGGCTTCATTAGTTTTCAGTGTTAAATAGCATAGATATTTGGAAAAGAGCTTGGTTGAGGGAACATAAAAGTTCTTAGAAATATGGCTTTTGATAGCTTGGATGCTTAATAATTTCTGAAAGGGTAGAAGGGATTCAAACCAGTTTTCTCATGTTTCTGCATATTATGTTTTCTGATGAGGAGACTAAAATAAGGAAAGTGCATCTTTGCCTTGAAGATGAATGATATGGGAAAACTGTGTGTAGGAGAAAGGGTAAGGAAATCTCCTGAAGGAAGGAATTTTTTCAAGGTAGCTTCAGAGTTTACATATACTTTATGTAAGGCATGATTATTACTTTTCTTTTGGTGTAAATCCTCAATGTTGGCAGTTTTTCATCCCAGATGATATAATCTCTTTCCAGTCCAGGGTTTTCTCCCCTTAGCTCATTTGTCATATACTGTAAATATGACAAATAATGATACAGTTGAAACATTGAGAGCCCACAGAAGGCCCACATCATTCCTTATAATGGGTTCATCACATTCTGCAAAAAATTGTTCAAGATCTTGTTAACTTGTGTTCTGTAGGTTGTCTGTCTCTGACACTTTGCTCGGTGTGTCCTGTTACATGGGAGAAGAAACTATTGCATTTTATAAAGTATATGAATCACTTCATTCTTCCCAGGGCAAAATGCATCCACATATGTAAATCCTTAGACTGCAAAGGCCTGTTATGAGAGCTGCCCTTGGATGAACATGCTGCTAATGGAGCCTAATTTGGGCAGGTGGTGTGTGGAAGATGGTCTGTACTGTTCATGCTGCAAATATGGGTCATCAAGTACATCTAGTAAAGATCAGATATATGTATTCAACAAATAAGTAAGATCCTGGGTTTGAATTCTTGTTTCAATAAACTGGTTTGCTTTCAGTGATTTCTTCTCCATTTTCCAGCAAGAAGCCCTCTGGTGTTGGTTCTCAATCTGAATTCCTCCGAGTGGTTCTTTCCTCCATCCACATACTCTTCATCCTTATCAGATTCAGGGTGAACCACATGATTTCATCCAGTTACAAAATCTCTATCAGCGAAGGAGAACACTTAGCCCTTGGAAATATACTTCTGCTTGGGGGGCACAGAAGTAAGTAATAATTCAACCTCAGAGAAATAGCTGAAGCAACATCCAGGCACTTCTTCAGGACTGCAATAGACCTCTGTAATCAGTCATGTCAAATGCAGCACACAGATCCAACAATATGAATGGGAATAAAGAGACCTTGTGAAGAACCCCTCAAAAAAGATCAGATAATCTCAGTGCCATCATATTTACATGAAGTCAGACCAAAATGGTCACTCAAAATCCTAACAGTAGTTCAGATGTCTACACTGTAACACTGCATCATGAACTGCTTTGTGACATTGCGCACCCACCTCTTCCCCTTTGAAGTCCTAGGATATGATTTTTTTTTTTCTACCAACTATATGTTAAACTCTTAAAGCAGTTTAAATTCTTGCACCATTTAAAGAGTTTAATGCCACACAATAGTTTAAATTACTTTAAGGATTCAAAGCAGCTTTCAGTTTTAAAGTAGCTTAGAACCATTTCTTTAAAAGGTTCACATCCTTCACCAGCTGCCTGTCTCCCATGCAGGGTCACAAGGGAACCTGAAATATCACCAATTTAAACATAAATTTAGGGTCCTGTTCCTGTAAGTCTCATATTCCTGATCATAGTCATAATTTTAAATGTCTTCCAGGTCAGAGCAGGAGACAGTGGCAGCAGCAGCAGTTTTCTAAAGCTGTTGCATTGCTAATCATACTTGGAGCATGACTTTTACATCAATAATATAAATTTCTTTTGAAAAATTTATCAAAAATTGAATAGAGTTTTCATAAGGACAATACTTTGGCTGGTCAACGTATTTTCATTAAGACTTCTTTTAGTGGAGAAGTGTTTTTTTTGACTGGTAAGAGTTAAAAACAAAAACATGACAAAAAGCTTTTCATTTTTTTGGTTAAGAGGAATCCAAATGTTAGGGGGAAGATCTGTGTGTGAGCATGAGTGGGTTGTTAGTGAAACATTCATGGAAAAAAAAATCATTGCTAAACACATTCTTGCTATTGCTAACACTTTCTGATTGGAAAATGAAATGTCATAAAAATATTTCCTGATCCTCCTCTTTTCAGTAATATAGACAATTCCCCTTCCCACTGAATATTTAGATTTTTGTGTGCCAATTTGGGTAATAGTTAGGAAAATACTTCTGCATTTTCACCATTAATAATTATACTATAATTGCACAAAGATTATAGTCACAAAACAATATGTAGTTCTAAAATTTCCATGTAGTTTATTTTTTTAAAGATAAGGAGTACATAACTAATTTCAGCCCATTCATTCATGACTGCTTGACTTTGATATGTATGAAGAGTTGAGATTCATGTGAAGATTTGCCAAGCTGCCTATTTATAACATTTCTTTCATTAATTGTCTGGTATCAAGCAAGTTGCAAGTTCATGTTGCAACCTATCTTTCAGGTGAAAAAGTTACTGCATCTCTTTCCTTTGTCTGCCCATCTACTTTCATAAAAACATGTATGTGAAGACTGAATAACACTTGAGATCTCAACCCTTTTGTCAGATATAGAAATTGAGTGTGAGGTTCACAATTGATTAGGAGGCTGCAAATGAGGAAACAAAGGCAAGCAGGTTGTCACACAGAGTGAGAAAATACAAGCTTTTTTTGCAAAGAGAATAAATTTAAACATAAAAGGAAGATCATATAGATGGAAGTGAGTTTACACTCTAGCATATCATTACTAAGTCCTCCTCTGGACTACCATTGTTCAGTTCTTGATCTGTATTCAACCCTTCTACCTTTAATCATTGTTCTACTCATGTAGTACTTAAACAACTTGCAAAAAATATATATGTGGGCACATGCAAAGAATGTACACCCTTCCTTTGGCATTGATGTGTCCAAAGTATTTCTATTCCTAGATTAGATATCTCAAGTGTATAAATATAGATGGAATAAATTCATGTTTGTGTCCATATGCTAAGAATATGGACATTTTGATAGATTTTCACTGGACAGGTTTATGGGACCCAGGTGTTGAGCTAACTGAAGAGAAGCTGTGGTGTTGGTTGGACCATAGGATGAGGAGGAAAACAGAACTGATAGTTTCAGGGATTAGTTCAGTCTTTCTCAAGATGGTGTAATGATGCCTTAGGACTGGATCCTGAGTAAGATATGTTTGGATTGAGCTCGATGACCAGGATATTCCATCTGTCTCTCCATCCAACAGTATGTATGTATTCCTATTCATCCCTTTTCCCTCAGCCTTGGAGAATATGGATTTACTAAGGCTGTGCCTGGCATTCATAGCATATGTAAATGTCATCTTTCAAGCCTCAGAGAGTCACCTTAAACTATTAGAAATTGTTTTGTTCTGTGAACATACCATTGTCTGGTTTGCATTCAAGGAAATGTGCTTTCTGCCTTCCTGTAAGAAAGCATCAGAGTTGGAGAGGGGACTCGGGACAAATTATATTCCTCCAGATAAAGAAAAAAATTAATACAGAGAATTCTTCTTTTTAGCTGCCGAGGTGGTCTGTGCCTTGTTATTGTGTCATGCTGATTTCAAGGGCTGTGCTGATTTCTTGATTTTGGATGGTGAATATATCTTTTCCTAAATCCAGGGTTTTAAAAGACAATGCAAGATGCTTTCCCATGAACATTCAGTGGTTCATCTGTTGGGATCCCCTAAGTCTGTTGTACATTTTCAGTTTCCTGCATAATTAACAGTTCAGAAACAAGTCCTGTCATGGATTATCCTCTTCTGTATCTGTAATATACACCTTATTTTCCACAGAACTGAAATGCTTCAGCTTATGCAAAATCTAAGGCTTTAGAATAAGTAAAAATTAAAGCCATACAAGTTCTCTTAAATTAATATAATGAAAGTATAGAGATGATTTTTAAAAGGATTCTCTAGAAACAAGATTAGGAGAATTGCTAAAGGTTACAAACTAAATTTGAGATTGAGGAAATATAAACTTTACCTCAAAACTTTGCCAAAAAATTTCATCAGTGATTGCAACACAAAAATTCTAGACAAAATTCCTACTCTTACATAACCACACAGAATTATGGCAGGTATTTCAGATAATTATTCCTTTGGGGATGGTTTTACACTTTTTTTGAATAACCTGTATGGATTTGGATCATTCTTACTAGCTCCTGTCACCTTTTACGTTAAATGGGTGTTCAGTCTAGAGTACATAAAGTGAAATGCCTGTACATATGGATTGAGTTTACATGAAAAAGCATGAGAAAAAGAAGCTTCAAGATATTAAGGCACGCTATGAAAATTAGCAACTCAGTCCTTCAGAACCTTGAAAATCCTTCTCTTACCTGACTATGCAATCTACTTCTTAATAACACTGTAAGTCAAAAGAGAAAACTAATCTGCAACTCTTTTTTTTTTTTACAAGAGGCTTGAGTTTCCTTTTTTCCTCATGGAATATCCCTTTTTATTCCAAAACAAACTCCCCTGTCAAATCCAGGGTAGTAAGTCCCTCTGGATACTTCATGATCAGCCTCCAAACCCTGTTTTCCTCAAGTCACATTCTTTCTATACCTCCTGAACCTATTGATTCTCACCTACATACAGTGGCACTGATATGCCCCTGATAATGCAGCTGACGGGATTTAAACCTTCTGGGATAAATTAGCTTCTGCTTTGGGCTGGCAGGTAGTAGATAGGAAATAAATGGGTTTGGGAGCTCTGGGGACATTAGTGGTGCTGCTTTAAATGAGCCAATGGAAAATAAATATAGCTAAATGAAAGAAAATATATTTACTTTAGTTCACGTAAGCTTTCCTTTCAGGCACAAAAAGTAGGATTGGAGAAGGGGAGAAATCCAGGTCAGCAAATGATGCCCCAAGAGTCACACAAGATATGAAGTTGAGCCTAAGTATAATTTGGCTCCTGCATTAAACTACGTTAGTCCAATAAATCATTTTTATTACTATACACAAAGCAGAGTTGCCATCCACCTCTACATGTACTGAAGGTCATTAATTTCTTTTCAAATATAATGCAGCCCTCTCTGAAAAAACCCTCATGAAACATAAAATTTAAGTTGAGAGAGATGCAGTTACACATGAACATTTAAAAATATTATCCACTATTATTCACTTTTTGGCACTATTTTGTACACCATTTCAACATATATTTTTAAATAAAGCCAAGGAATTAACTTAGAAAACCACTTTTTTAAGCAGATGACTTTCCCTAAAGATTTCTAAAAGCCAGCATTTGGAAAAATGTGGGGTCATGTCAGTAAAATGTAAGCTTTGTTTCAATAAATTCATTAGCAGGTGGGTAGTTTATTCTGATGCAAAGTGTCAAGTTAAAGAGGTCAGTGGATTTATAAGGTTCAAAGTGGAGAATTTACAGCCACAAAGAGGGGTGGCTGGCATGAGGAATTGCTTGTACAATTGTGAGCTGTTAGAGTCAGAGCAGGAATCCTGACCAACAAAAACTTGTCTGGCATCAAGAAACTTTGTTCATGAAAGTTTTGCTTCATAGCTATACCTATAAATTGTATAGGCAGATGTTTTCATAATGTCCAAAATAACTATTTATAGTTTTGTTCCTGATAAGTAATAGCTGAAGTTTTTCTTAAGCCTGCACAGATCAT
>JANIJG010009052.1:6159-22388 GCA_024611175.1 Megaceryle torquata | reverse complement strand
GTTGCCATTTATTTACATTTCAGAGGTGCCCAGAGGCCCTACACAGGATGATGGTCCATCTATGTTTTGGACTACACAAACAAAAATATATAGTCTACCATGAAGGCACTTCTAATCATCAGATGAACTGATATATGAACAGATAAAGGTAAGATACAAAAATTAAAAGAAAGCAATATCATAGTAAGATTTATACACATTAGACATTTAAAATGTCCTCACAAAACAAACTTTGTTCTTTTCTATGGAGACTGGTCTAGCAAAAATATCTAAGAGTAAAGGAGGTAGTTTTCTGCTAACAGCAGGAAGGGTTTTTCTTACTTCAGAAGCAACACAGGATATATGCACAGAAAAGCAAATTGCCTTGAACATATCTGCAGGGCAATGAGAACTCTGTAAAACCTTTTCAAAGAAAAAAAAAATCCATTTCTAAGGTTTGAGGTTTGGTCAGAAGCCAAGAAACTGGATTCTCCTCAAGGTTTGCTGAGCTTTCCAAATCCTTTCACAATACTAGGAGATGTTTGAGAGAAAGTAGGCTGACATATAGTTTACAATGGATTAAGAATAGTCTTGATCCACTTCTTATGATTTGAGATGAAATTCATAATGGGCTTTGAGGTTTATTCAAATCAAAATGATGGGTGTAAACCCACTCAAGCCTGTTAAAATGATTCACATGAACCTCTGTAAGCTGAAATCACAAATTGCACAATAAAGGTTTAAGGTATTTTTGAACCATTGAAAACAATAGGAGTTTTGATACTGACTTGAATTAGAGCAGAAGTAGATGTAAATTTGGGCTTTTAAAACTTATATCAAGTAGAATGTGGAAGAATCACCCAAAGAGCAACAATTATGCAAAAGCAAGGAAAGCTTCTTTTGGCAGCTGTTATCACTGCTGGAGTAGCACAGCTATTTACACTACAGTTTCAGAAGATTAAGATGATCTATTCTCTTCAGACTCTTTTGCTCCATTCACCACTATGCTGCTTATACTTCTCAAAGCTAAGCTTTACCATAACCATAAGAATGGAACTTTCATATGACTATTATTGGTCTTCCACAATGAAAATTCCAGACTCAAGAAAAGGGAACTACATATCCATTTAGGAAAAAAAATAAAATCTGTATATATATACATTTATTCACAGGGATTTATTGAAATTCAATTATCATCAAGATAAATTAAATCAGACTCACCACATATTAAATTATTGACTGCTTAGAAATAAGTCAAAGTGGAATTAGAGACACTGAAAATTGAAATAAGTTATGCTCACAAATGCCACTTTTTTTTTTTTTAATTTCTATAAATTAAATTAAAAATCCATTTTTAATCCTTTCCAGGTGAAAAAATGCATTCTATGTATTCTGTCATATATTTGATATGTCTCTTGTACTTTTGTAAAATAATGTGCATGTATGTGTCACAGGTTTCTGAATGTACAAAATGGAGTAGATTTCTGATTGCAAAAAATATATGGCATGAAACCAAAAAATTTAAAGCATAGCAAGGAGGTATTTTTGCCATTTCAGTTCCTCCATGATTTATGCAGCTATTATGTCACAATACAACTAAAAATTGCCTTTAGAGTCTGCTTTTTCTTAATAATAATTACTATTACTCTGAGGTACTGTATTGGATAAATGTTGGAATAGTCCCCTGTCTGCCTCTCTGTTCATTAAAGAAGTTCACACCTTGTAAATAAATGCAACTAATAGTTTGTTGTTTTTTTTTTTTTTTTACTTAGCAAAGTCAGACAAATACATTTTCTATTAACACGTGTCATGATGAAGTGTTTAACAAAAGACACGGTACAACAACAGAGATAGAAACTTTGACAGTAAAGCTTAGATTGTACTGTGCAGTTCCTGCTGAATACTCCTCTCCCTATACCAGTGGGCTACTTGCTGCCTCTCCCTCAAGATATTCGCTCTGGCCACTGGCACATCTGGTTCCCTGACTCTGATCCTGCTCTGCTGGCTCTGCTTCCTTTTATTTGGTGACTCTTTCTACTTGCTTAACTGTTCCCTACTCAGATAGGCTTCTTTCTGCAACCTAAACACAAATCTGATATTTGTCACGCTAAAATGAATTTCAGAATGCATTTGAACTATTTAAAATTTTAACATATTATTCTGTATACTTCTGTGTAATCCTAGGTTTATTTTCTGTATATAGATGCCAATTGATAGGGCAAAAATGATAGGGCATAGCGATTTTTATCCAAGTCAGCTGTTTTTTAATTCTCCAAACAGAGTTTTTTGCTATATTAATGGTGTCCTCTACAGAATAATTAACAAAAAAATAATGTAGATTGAAAAACACCTCTTCAATGATGATGGCATTTCTGTGTTTCAAACAGGAGAAAATTTATTTCCTTGTGAAATTTTTAAATAAAATTTTGAATGTTTTATTTTGATTTTGTTTTGAAATAGGGAAATATATGCCTTTTAAAAATGTTTCACCGTGAAGAATATTAGTGATTAAAAGACGCATGAAATGGGAAAAAAAATGTTTCTAATTGGTATTTGTACACTTTCAATTTATATCGAATACAAATCTTCAAGTCTTAACAGGTTTGCAAAGCCTTAATCCACAAGCATGAATTGCCACATGCCTTTTTTTACAGCCTAGATCCAACGCAGAGCAACAGCTCCATGTGTAGCCAGAGCTGATGCTTTCACACAGAAAGCACAGGCAGTTGTCTATGACAATGTAATACTAGAGGCAATAAGGTGTTTAGTAACTGTTTATGATACAAATGTGAGAACGTAGTAGCACTGAGGTTTTCCAAATGTCTCAGACTGCTTCAGAGTTTGTGGGCGAATATATAAAGCTCCATTTCTGAATGTATTTCCCTTGTAATTTAAAGCCATGTTCCTCACCCACCTCACTCCTCTTTTTTCTTACATCCTTTGAGTATAATTCAATTAAAAATAAAGACATTTTTTCCTACTTGCAAAAGAGAAGCATGTGTTATTTGTTAAAAAATTGGCGAACACAAATGGGCGTCCTGTAGATAACATACTAGTTTATACTGCATTTCTTTTTATTACAAAAATTAGACTTTCCCTCTTCTATGACTTCCTTTCTTACCATACTGTTTAATGATGTCTTCTATCTGTCTTTCCACATTTATGTTGAAGTGGGACATGGACTGAGAACGGTAAGTATCCCACATGGTTCAAGTTAGGCTCAGAAATGGACATTTTTTTTACCCTCACACTTCTAGTTTATTGATTAAGAATTCCTTACACTGTCATGGCAGACCCAAGGCAACATGGAAGAAGCCCGGGAACACAATGTCCCTATTTTCCTGGAGGCCTCTTTCTTCTCTAGAAGCTTGTGGAGGCCTTAGTTGTGAATCCCACCACCTTCTTTTCTCTGTTTTCCATCAGTATCACATCTGATTTCTTCTGAGTGTCCTAAGTACACAGCACTGAAAACAGGGTCCCTGGCTGGTCTTCATGTTTTGCTGGAAATGAAAACCCAAATTTCTTCATTCAGCTCCTCTATCACATTAAAAAAAAAAAAAAAAAAGCAGCTTTATGATAAATACATATAATTTGATGTCCCTGTGGTGGGTTGACACTGGTGCCCACCAAAGCCACTCTATCACTCCTCTCCTCAACTGGACAAGGGACAGAAAGCATGATGAAAAAGTCATGGGTTGAGATAAGAACATGAAGACATCACTCACCAATTGCCATTACACGCAAAACAGACTCGACAAAATTTAATTTATTACCAGTCAAATCAAAGTAGGATAATGAGATATAAACCAAAATCTTAAAACGCCCCCTCTTTATTCCCTTCCTTCTGGGCTCAACTTCACTCCTGAATTCTCTGCCTCCTTCCCCCAGGTGTCACAGTGGGGATGAGGAATGGGGGTCAGTCCATCACACACCATCTCTGCTGCTCCTTACTCTGCAGGGGTAAGATTCCTCTGTGTTCACTGCTGGGCACCTCAGTACAAAAAAGACATCAAGGTGCTGGAGCGGGTCCAGAGAAGGGCAACTAAGCTGATGAAGGGTCTAGAGAAGAAGTCTTACAAAGAATGTCTGAGGCAAGTGGGGCAATTTAGTCTGAAGAAAAGAAGGCTGAAGGGAGACCTTACCACTTTCTACAACTCCTTGAAAGAAGCTTGTAGAGCGGTAGGTGCTGGTCTCACAAGTAACAAGCAATATGACAAGAGGAAATAGAATAAAGTTGCAACATGGAAGGTTTAAAGGGTTGTCAAGCACTGAAAAGGCTGCCAAGGGAAGTGGCTGAATCACCATCCCTGGTTGTGTTTAGAAGTTGTGTAGATATGGTGCTTAGGGACATGGTTTAGCAGTGGACATGTAGAGTAGGGTTAAGAGTTGAACTTGATGATCTTCAAGGTCTTTTCCAACCTAAATGATTCTATGATTCTTCTCCTGCTCCATCTTGTGGTCGCTCCCAAAGAAGACTGTTCTCCACAAACTTCATCAAAATGTCCTTCCTAAAGCTTACAGTTCTTCATGAACAGCTCAAGCATGGGTCCTTTCCATGTGGTATAATCCTTCAGGAACAGACTGCTCCAGTGTGATTCTTCCATGGTGTTACAAGCCCTGCCAGCAAACCTGCTTCACCATGGGCTCCTCTCTCCACAGGTTCAGAGATTCTACCAGGAGCCTCCTCCAGCATGGGCTTTCCACAGGGTCACCGCCTCCTTCAGCCATCTACTTGCTCTAGTTTAGGGTCCTTCATGAGCTGCAGGTGGATATCTGCTCCACTGTGAACCTCCATGGGCTGCAGGGGCACAGCCTGTCTCACCACAGGCTGCAGGGGAATTTCTGCTCCAATGCCTGAAGCACCTCCTTCTCCCCTCCTTCTTCACTGACCTCAGTGTCTGAAGAGTTGTTTTTCTTACATATTCTCATTCCTCTTTCTGGCTGCTACTATTCAGGGTTTTTTTCCTCTCTTCTTAAATCTGTTATCACAGATGTGCTACCACTGTTGCTGATGGGCTTAGCCTTGTCCATCAGCAGGTCCATCTTGGAGCTGTCTGGTATCAGCTATATTGGACATGAGGAAATCTTCTAACAGAAGCTACACCTGTAAACACAACCCCCCCTCCCCACCCCCCACTCCCATTGCCAAAACCTTGCCACAAAAACCCAGTGCAGTCCCACAGGAAATCCCATGACTTGTTCACATAGGTTCCGACACTCTAGCTTTTCAAAGTGACAGGAAACACAACTGTTGCCATTATCATGGTAAAAGTATCTGCTCGCACATGCAGAAATGTTAAATCTCCTGTATAGTAAGAAAAGTACAACCACATTTCAGACCTGAAGAATTTTAGTCTCTGCAAAGTAGGGTTAAAAGGAAGCAGTAAAAATGCTAGACTATATTAACTGGATTTGATCAGGACCTTATTAATTGAATAGATCTCCCCAGTGTCCCAGGTAAAATAAATAGAAATTTTCCTAACAAACCTGTGATACTGTATGCCAGTAACAGAGCACTCCCTCTTCTGATCTCCAGTGCCTTGCAGTGGTGCACTTCCTAAACCTAAATGCTCTCCTTCACATCAACATAAGCCTTTCCTTATAGACAACTACTTTTTCAGTGACAATCAAAAAATATGAAGTAAGAAGAAAGATGAGGGCTTTGGTAATGCAAAATTTGCACCAGACAGACAAAGTGTTGTTTTCAACTTTCTCTATTTGAGATATTTGAAATATGTACTTTTTACTCAAGGTATTGATTTTTAACAAACAAATCTATTAATGGTGTTGGTTTCTTGTAAAGCTGGCCAACTTTTCCAAGGCCATCAGTGTTGTTAAATAGAGATGGAGCAAAATTATAAATGCTCATCTTACAGAATATGTTGGCACTTTAATTTTTTTTTTTATAGCAAGATATTTAATAAAAATATTTATTTCTAAAGAATTGCAAGTTTTAAATCATCTCAATGCATGCTTAGTAAAAAAATAGAATAACACTGGATTAAAAACTGTCATTTTATTTTTGATGTTTTTCTGATTATTGTTTGGTTTGTGGGTTTTTATTTCATGACAGATAGTAGTGCCTACTATGATGTCATGTCAAAATATTATGGTGTCTCCAGTCTGCAGAGTTAATTTTTTAACTGTCTTAAAAAATTTTAATGCAAAACAGAAAATAAATATTTTAGCTATTGCACTATTAATTTGCATGTCATATACAAGGGGCAAAGTAATGAAATATTGTAAAAATAAGTCATAAAATGAAAAATACTACTTCAAACACATAATTTTAATTTTTTAAAATCTTTTTTCATAAGAAATACTGGAAAACATCATTCTTTATGCATGAATGGCCAACAAAATTAATAAAGTTGGGGTCAAACCAAACTGATTTCCTCAGACACCTGTTCCACTGAAGAATTTCCAGCCAGGTATTCACTGATTCATTTACCAGAGACATTTTTTTCCTTCAGTAATCATAAACCCATCCAGGCTACCTTTTATATAATGAAATTATCAACTAAGTAGAAGATGCTCATGAAGAAATTCAGACCAACTCCTTTAGCAAAGCATGAGGCAGAGGTACAATGGAGTATCTTTCTTAAAATATGTACACTTCAGTACACAAACAGGAGAAGGTCATCTGTCAGTAAACTGAGAATCTTACAAAGAACTAAATAAACCTCTACATCTATATATACATTGTCCCGAAGAATAAAATATGTGCCTGTAAGCATGTCCATTTTTTTTTTCCAGGTGGATGAGACAATCTAATAAAATATATTGCTTCTTCCTACAGTCCTTGACAGTCTGCATAAAAGCAGACTTACTACCATTAGGAGACAGTGGAAACAAATAAATAAACTATTAAATTTCAGAAAACTCTTAGAATATAGAAAGTGTCATGCCATAAGCTTACTCTAAAACAACACAAAAAATCTGAACAGTGAGCCTGTGCACTCACTTTATATTCAAACCAGCAAATTGCCAAAGGAACAGCAAGTATAATTCAACCGCATAAATATTAAGCAGTCTAACTCAGCAGGTTATTGGATTTCATACAGGACACAACTGACTGATGAACCCTTCTGCTGCATGTCAGTGCCAGCAGTGCAGCTCTCATCCTCTGACTCACATGACTGCTCTGCTGGGAGGTTTCACATGCTCTCATTGCTGTTCTTTGGCCTCTCTCTTTTTGCTTTCAAGGAATTCCAGCCCACAACAACAAAGCACAGAGTTGAAACTTGCCTTTTGAGAGTGTTTTGAAAATTTCTATTCCAGTCAAGTTTTCCTCATTTTCTAACAGTGAGATTTCATTAATGATACAATCCAGGGAAACTAACACAGGTGACTAAGACCTCATGAGGTAGGAGAGATGATTGCTCTCATTAGTTCTTTCCACAGTGATTAAAATAAATTATTTAGAGAAGGAGAAGTGGCATTACATCACAGGTATACTGGCAGGAAGAAAATATAAAGAACTATCTGAGTTGAATCTAAACAGGTTTGCACTATTGCACAAATAATTCTTACTACTTTTCTTTTAGTATCTATAATGCTTCCTTGCATCATGAGAAAGGAGATTCAAAATGGGATGTAATACAGCTCATTGCTTTCTAAATCTTCTGCTCCTGCTCATCTGCAACAAAAGTTATTATTTGATCAGCTTAGAATCATCTCTTTTCTTTAAACTTAAGATGTCTTGTTATACAAAAATGTGATGTTGTTTTTCATTCTCACCTAATCCTATAGTAGAAATGTAGTGTATCTGAAATGAGGTGGAGATTGTACATGCAATGTTAAAAATCCACCTAACACTCTTTCACAATGTCTTCTATCCCCAGGAAACAACTGTTGATGTACTTACACAAACTAATAACATTTAAAGAAATGCAATTCATAATATTACTCCCTCTAGGCAAAATTCAGGATCTCTCAGAATAAGAAGCTGGTGAGCAGAGACAAATAGATTCTCTGTATAAGTCATCTTAGTTGCAGAAAGTCTTTACTCAGTCCTGTTTCTCTGAATGAAACAAAAATAAATAGCATCCAGCAGCCTCCTCACTCAGAAATCCCACTGTAACCCCTGCAGCTTGCTCTAGGCTCAGAGAAGCTCTTGCTTCTCCCTTCTTTGAGGGTTGCACTCACATTCCTTCAGGGTTCCTGCATCCAAAACATACAGCTTGATAGTAATTTTACTAACCCCTCTGCATGTCTCCCCTACAACTGTGGATACCCTGGTTAGATCCACTTAAGTTAACTTTTGCAACCCAAGCAGCTGGTTGTTTTCCAAAGTTAACCTTATAGGAAAATCAAATTATTTTTACTACAAAACTTTAAGCTCCTCAGAATCCCAGAAACTCCAGACAGAAGCCCTTTGAGGAGGGACATACTTACTGATCAAGAGATTTTCATGGCATTGGCTGAGTCTCATTTATCTATCTGTTATGATTCAATACAGGACAAATTATGAAAATAATAAAGTAAACCTTCCTTTTTTCCAAAGCTGAGTGAATATGTCTTTTGTATCTTCATGTACAAAGATATAGACAAGGGAAATAATAGGTCCACAGTGCATGGAGTCAGTGCTTCAGTCTGTCTTGGGAAGGGAGGAGGGTGAGGCAGTATGCAGAAAATCAGAGGGCTCCAGGAAACACTACACTAGGCATCACAACAGCTGAGGGAGTGTCACCAGTACCCATTTGGTCTTGAGGTTTTCAATTCAAAGTCCAGCTGGTGCTTTTCCAGAGAGCTACCTGCATTTAGCAAAGTGTTTCCCTGTAAGAGTGGTGCAGAAATCCCAGCTGTGCCACTACAGGGAAGTTCAGAAACAATGTTCTAGTTATGGGGGCTGCAGATTGTCTGCCATTCAGTAACCCTGAAATGGATGAGCGACTTTGATGTCAGCAACCTAGAATCCAAACCACTTTATTTCCCTTTCAAAAATGAGGCAGCACTGTGATATGCAGCAGGGCCTTCCCAGATTCTCCATACTTTAGGAATGAAAGAACAATCTGCTCAGCCCATCACCTTCACTCCACAAAGACAATTCATGTTATAATTGTCTAGCAGAGCCGAGCTACCTCCACTAATATGCCAGCATTACTGATAAATGCTTTCCAAGCAATCATGCCTCTTTTTCTCATTTCTTAAAGCTAACATCTTACTGTTTTCCTTTCCTGCACAATAGAATTTGTTCTTGATTTAATCCCACTGTTTAAAATCTTTGCTTGTAATTGCAATGCACCATAATTCAGGCAGTGTGATAAAGTTTGTCAAGACTGGAGGTGGATGCTAAAACTGATGTCTACTAAAATTTTAGAGTGGTTGTTTTTCTGTTGGATTTTTTGCAGAAATTGAACCCAACTGCTTTTATTGCCTAACAGTGTCTGACAGAAGAGTTATGTAGATGAAAGAGATAGGGGGGTTAAACAAGAACACAATTACAGTTGTTTAGTGCATTTGAGCAGCCCATGGTAAAAGTAATCCACTATATTAATGCTTTGTGGTGGACCAATTACTTTAGCCTTGATATATTTGTGTTCCAAGACAGACTCTCAACTGATTTAACATTAGCATAGCTCAATTATATTTATATTCTGTGAGTTATAACATTATGAAACAGCTGAGGATCTGGTACAGTCCCTGTGTCTCACAAATACAGTCACTGAAGGCTGCTGTTAGCCCTTTTTCTATTCCTATTTCCCTTATGAGCAATGGCAGAATTTTTGTCAATCACTTCAGAGACATTGCTTTTGGATGTGCTAATTTAATTCAGTGGGACAGACAGATCTATAGCAGCTGGCAGCAGACAAAGGATAGGCTGAAGGAGGTTTTCTAATGTTAATACTATTCTTGTTGGAGATAATTACAGACTTTTAAAAGCCAGCCAATGAGCTCACAGAGTGGCAGTAAACTGCGCGCATCCAAGGGAGCAGGGAAGAGGCAGCATTGTCTTCTTCGAGAGTTCTGCATTCAGAGGTATGTGACTCATAAGAGAAACTGGTCGGAGAAGTTTCAATGGAGCCATCAGTTCCCTGTCAGGACTGAAACGTTTCACAGAATCAAATAATTCCTGCTAATGCTTCATTTCTGAAGAAACTGGAAGAAAATACTGAATTAAATCTTCTCACCCAGCACCAATACTAAGTTGCACATGACATAAGTTTGTATGGGCTGTGAACACTCTGGAGAAGAGGGTTATAATTATACTTAGAGAAATCAAGGAATGTTTGGAAAGCATTCAATAAAATGAAATTAAATAAAGTGTAAAATGTTTTCTCAGGAGAGAGAAATGTCTAAACGGTAAGTGAAAAATGGCAGAGAAGACAGGAGACTGTGGACAAGAATCTACATGTTACAAACTTAGCACTAAGTCAACCAGCTGCTGTTGTTACGATAATTAATTCATTCTTGAATGTATTGACTGGCATGTGATACTTAAGAAACAGGATGTAAACTGCTCTGTGCATCATTTGTGGAGCCATGTCTAGAGAACTGTGTCATAATTTGAGCCTCCCACATTATGAGAGCTATAAAAAGCTACACCCAGAGAAAAGAATGAGTAAAGCCTGAAAAATCCAATTAGTCTAGAAAATATCATCCATACTCTTCCTCTGCGTGACTTTTCTTAGCAGAAAGGCTAGCTTTCCCAAGTCCAATCCTTTGTTTCCTCTCACCTATATCTTCCCTATCGGTTTAATTTTTTATGGAAGATTTCAAGTGTGGGTGGGGTTTTTTAGTGGGTTTTTGTGGGTTTTTTTGTTTGGTTTTTTTTTTTGTGTTTGTGGTTTTTTGTTTGTTTGGGGTTTTGTTTGTTTGGTTTTTATTATTATTATTATTATTTCTATCAGCTCCTAGCTTGGATTCATTGCATAACCATTCAAAGAGTATGTGAGCACAGAGCAGACAGGTACGAATGGCTCATCACAGGCAAGAACACATGAAGTAGGGATTATTACTGAAATTAAATAGTGCTCTGAAGCTGCAGAGTGTATAAGTCTTCTAATATGCATTAAGCTGTTTTAAAGATGACCTACTGTTTGTATTCCCACCACAACTGGCTATGATCCAAATGGGTTAATAATTAATGTATGAGATATGGCACATTAGGTAAACTTCTGACCATAATGACAGATTAGCACTGGAACAAGTTATACAAAATGGATATAAAATCTTCATCCTCTAAAGGCTGGTTAGACTATGTGGATTTGTAGTCCATGTATATGTAGTTTAATTACATGTGGGCTATACAGTGGACTGACATATGTATGACTCAGCCTCAGGGCAGAATGTGATGTAAGTGACATGTAAAGGCAATTTAAATAACCCATATCATAACATGGTCTAAAGCCAGGCATCGCAATGCAACACAGTATGAATGAAAAATTCTGAACATCATAAAGTACAGTGCAATGCTCACCTCCTCTCATATCGGAGTAGAATGTAGCTCAGATGCTACCAGACTTTTTTTATATTTTGGATGAGTAAAAACACTGTTAGCAGTGGTAACTGGTTCTCCCACCAATGCTTGAGCCATACTAATTTGAAATGGCTTATAAATCACTAATGGTTCATATGCCATATGAACCCTGTTATCTGGTCAGACATATCTGAGGTAGCTCTATTTGAGCCTGGAAAGGCAGTCAGGAACATTTAGAAGCAATAGAAACTGCTACCAGTGATTAAGTGTCTGGCATTCTTTCTTCAGGCAACACACAGTCAATCACTTTTACAAGATAGTCAGAGCTTTGTGCTGCTGACTACACCATCTTTTGGGTAAAGAACAACATTCTACTCAGTCCTGTCCATTTGTTATTTTAAACTCCACAACACTTTCCTGGAGGAGTTAGAAAACCAGTGCGTAAAAAAGGGGAATATAGCCGTTCATCCTCATGACTACTTCTTGTGATTAGTGTTTTTGTTTTCAATCCAGCAGTCAAAATGACTATCCAACCACATATGTTATTCCTTTTAGTTATGATTTACATGCTCTTCTCTTGCTTTAGTGAAATGAATCTAGAATCCAGCCCAGTAACCCTGGCTCAAAATGCTAACAATGTAATTCAGATACTCTGCAGAAAAGTAAACCAAGCCATTGTTAGAAGGTACAGCATTATTGTGAATGAGACCATAACTCCCTGAAATACAGTTTTGGAAGCTGAGGAGGTGCATAGAGCTGCAATAATAGCACTTGGAACAGGAGATTCAGATTCCACTTCAGAGTTATTCTGTCACTGAGAAGACCCCTAATTAACAATATGTTTAAGTATTCCATTAATTGACTACTGATGGAGTTTTCCAATATCACTATCACTGTATCACTGTCATTTAAAATCAGCTATGCTCCTACTCTCTGAGAATCCAGCAGTCCTGTCAGTAATAATGTCCCAAAACAGAATCAGGAAATGTCTTGATGCGATATCCTCAAATAAGAGATGGTTTCAGCAGAGCAAATAGTGTTTTGGGACAGGACTCTTCCTCATCTTTACCCACCTGCAAAGTAAGACAAATGCAACCATCTGTCCCAGATAAAGGAACTATAATTCTTACATATATGAAATGAACAAAAATCAATCACCCTGGATAACCTGAGTCATCAGCACTAACATTTTCAAGAATATCATTCATTGTCCAGTCAACTTGAAAACTTTCTGAAGCAATCTTCTGTTGCAATTTTCAAAAGTTGATTTGTTGGAAGGCTGACAACAATAAAGCCAGAGTTGTTAAAAATTTTTTATTTTATGTTGAGAGCACAAAATTATTTCAACTGTGACACATTTATTGGCACAGGATTCTATATTAGTGCATCCAATTTGTCTGTAGTGAAACAAGTACCTTCTGCATCCACACAGGAATGTAAATAGATTACCTGGCTGAAGAAGGAAGTTTTATTTAGAGCTCTGTAACTTCAGTCCATACTTTGGCAATCATTCTAATAAAGCTTCCATATGCTGGAAGTGCTCTTGGTCAGTTTTCCAACTGATTAAAGTGCCAGCTAGGGTGACAAATGACTTTTCTGTACTCTGAGATTTGACTCATTAATCTCAGACATGTATTGATAGCATAAACCATATCATAACAGAGATAGAAGATGTGATGCACCCACTTTGTGAATTAATTGTAATCAAATGTGAATATGAAATTTCATCTGACATAATCTGCTCATAAATTTGTGCTTTAAATTAAGATTGAGAATAGACTTGGTATAAGTAGGATTACAACTAAGTATGTGTCACTGCTTGAACAACCAGAAGTGAATACATATACAAAATGGTTCATTTACTTGCTGAAATCTTTCAGAGACACCAGGTATCTGAAAAACAGAAAAAACTTAGCCTACATGGACTCCCTACTGCCATGGTCAGACTTCTTCCTATGTCTGGTTTAAAATAAACTCAGCTATTTCTACATTTTACTTCTTAGTCTGAACTATTGACTAGAAGGGAGCTGTCTCAAGGTATAGAAAAATTATACAGCTAAGTCAAAGCTGTCTAATACAGGAGAGGAAACCAAGATGTTCTAGCCTTCTTCCTGATGCTCTCCATTATTGCCATTATTGCAAAAGGATGGGTTGGAGTATCCAGGGGACAACAGTGGAGTTGTGAACTACTATAGGGAGCATCAGCAACCACCATGTAATACCCTGCAGTCCAGCAGTCTAGTAGACACAGAGGATGAGTAAGAATGGCTCCAGAAAGAGGTAAGAAAGAGAAGAGAAAATGATTGCTGCTTCCAGGATGAGTGTAGTGAAGCTGTGCAACTTACAGAAGAGGGAGCATACTGTGAGATCTGCAGCCTACAACATCCTTTGGAAGTTCTTCCCAGCTGCATGTCAGCTGGGGCTCTAGGCTTTGCCTGTCTCCTAAAACAAAGCTTTGGGCTGGACATTTGCCACAGGTCCCTATGACAAATGACAATTCCTGTTTGTAACTTAGTCCTTCCTTGAGGATCACCCAGTCTCTGTCTTAAAGATAACACTAAACTTAACCCTACATTGGACAGTCCTTATCCAGGTGAAAACAAGTGTCTCCATCCATTGCTTTCTTATACACTTCCTCCAATATTCCACTGACGCCCTCATGACTTTTTTCCTCCCTAGGAAACTATTTTATCATCCTTGACATCAGAGCTGAATCTTGCCTAAATATCTGAGAAACTTTGAACTATTTAATGATGGACTCGTTACCTGTGATCTATCCCTGAAAAAAACACACCTGTCAGGATGGAAATGTGCTGCCATCTGCCTTGCAGATAGTGGATGGGTACAGTCACAAATCATACTTACTGCAAGTGTGAGACCACTCAAATCTTGTCTTGGACCTATGTATGGACAATTACTACTCTTTGAAGTCATATTTCTCATACTTTGTTAGTCACAGGTTTATCTGTAAACTCCAAGGTGGCACGCAACTGGCTTTGTGCAGCCTCTTCAAATCAAATTAGCAGATTTTTATGAGAAGGAACATTTCACTAAGAGGAAGTAAAACCAGAAAATTTCCATCTCCTATCAAGGGCAAATTCTATCCTGCCAAAAGTAATGTCCTCTATATGTGAGTCTCACTGGATCCCAGAATTTGGCTTCCATGGTCTGTTTCCCTGCAATAGGTACGCAACTTGGATATTTTCAGTGTATCAATAAGGCAGCTCTCTCTGATTCCATGACCACCATCACCTATGCCATGTACTTGTGGTTTGCTTTATCTCTCTGATCATTGATCTGTGACAACAGTTTGATATGGTTTGAGATCCCCTCACTAAAAGGATAACACTGCATTCATTGACTGCAATGCAGATGAGAGCTCAAGCTCAAATGTAGAGTCCTCTGCTTTGTAACATTGAATCATAGAATGGTAGAGGTTGGAAGGGACCTCTGGAGATCACCGAGTCCAACCCTTTGCCAGATCAGGATCACCTATGGCAGGCCACACGGGAACTTATACAGGCAGGTTTTGAAAGTCTCTAGAGAAGGAGACTCCACAACCTCTCTGGGCAGCCTGCTCCAGTGCTCCAACACCCTCCCAGGAAAGAAGTTTCTCCTCATGGTGAGGTGGAACTTCCTGTGTTCCAATTTGTGACCATTGGCCCTAATCCTACCACAGGGCACCACTGAAAAGAGACTGGCCCCTTCTACTTGACACCCACCCTTCAGGTATTTGTAAACATTAATAAGATTCCCTCTCAGTTTTCTCCAGACTAAAGGGCCACAGATCTCTCAGCCTTTCCTCATAAGAGAGATGTTCCAGTCCATTAATCATCCTTGTAGCTCTCCCTTGGACCATCTCTAGTATTTCCCTGTCCCTCTTGAGCTGGGGAGAGCAGAACTGGACATGATACTCCAGATGTGGTAGAGGGGGAGGAGAACCTCTGTGGACATTCTGGACACACTCTTCTTTATGCACCCCAGGATAACATTGGCTTTCTTGGCCACAAGGGCACATTGCTGTTCCATGGATAACTTACTGTCCACCAGGACACCAAGGTTCTTCTCTATGGAGCTGCTTTCCAGCAGGTCAACCCCTAGACTGTACTAGTGTGTGGTGGTGTTCCTCCCCATGTGTAAGACTCTACACCTTCCCTTGTTGAACTTCATTAGGTTCCCTTTTGCCCATCTCTCCAGTCTGTCCAGATCTCTCTGGATGGAAGCACAGCCTTCCAGTGCATCAGCCACTCCTCCCAGTTTTGTATCATCAGCATCCTTGCTGAGGGTACACACTGTCCCTTCATCCAGTTCTTTGATGAAGATATTGAATAAGACTGGACCCAGAACCGACCCCTGAGGAATACCACTAGTTACAATCACCAGCTGGACTCTGTGCCACTGATCATGACCCCTAAGTTCTATTGTTTAGCCAGTTCTCAACCCATCTCCCTGTCCCTTTTTCTAAACCACACTTCCTGAGCCTACCTACAAGATGTTATGGGAGATAGTGTCAAAAGCCTTGCTGAAGTCAAGGTAGACAACAACCACTGCTCTCCCTGCATCAGTCACACCCATGTAGTCACACCATCATAGAAGGCTATCAGATTAGACAAACATGACTTCCCTTTGGTAAATCCATGCTGGCTACTCTTGATAACGTTCTTTTCTTCTGTGTGCTGAGATATGATTTCCAGAATGAGATGCTCCATCACCTTTCCAGGGATGACTAGCCTGTAATTACCAAAGTCTTCCTTCTTGCCCTTTTTGAAGACTGGAGTGACATTGGCCTTCCTCCAGTCCTCAGGCACCTCACCTGTTCTCCATGATC